>JAUNZM010001061.1:600000-776541 GCA_033459285.1 Clamator glandarius | reverse complement strand
ACCAAAGACTTTCTTTGAGGAAGAACAGGCTGTGAAAATGGATTAAAGTATTAAAAGAATGACCAGGCAATTAGTTCCCGGAATTCTACAGACTGCTTAAGGGAATATCCAAAATAGCTCACGTCCGGGTCTGTAACTGGGGGAATGAGAAGGGGACAGCGCTCCCGTCCACTGCTGGAACTACTCCAAATCTCACTTCTACTGAAGCCCATGGCAAAAATCCCATTTCTTTAAGCATTGTTGGCATGAAGATGTCCCCTGGGGCCGGATCGTACAGAGTTAAGTCACTTGGTCTACTGAAGTTTAATGTGCAGGTGGCAGTAGAATCAGGCGCTTGCACTGATGGTCCTGGGCTGTCATTGATGTTAATAAGCACAAATTCCTAAAGCTTTAGTTCAATAGCAAGGCACAGCCTAGGTGGAATTTTGTACTGGTTCCTTTTCAACCCTTTTATTATCTTGTTGTTTCGTACTTTATCTGACTCCTTTGCCCTTGGTTTAGTGGAACCCACAGTTGCTTTCTCTCTGTTTCATTGTGTTAATGTTCCTGGAACCTGGTTCATACTGGTGGGTTAAAGAGATGCACATGTTCCTTATCAGTGCTGATCTGCAAGGTGACTAATACCAAAGTGCCTCAATGCTAGAGAAAATCCCTGTTATTTTTGTTTCTCAGTTTAAACCTGGGATTTGGTGCTTGTTTTTAAAGCAAAAGGAACTCTGCAATTCTAACAATCTGGCTCTGGGACCAATGATGGCTCAGCACAGTTCTTTTTCTCATAATTTATTGTGATAATTTTTATGGGAATGTCCTTGGGAAATCTTTGAACGAGAACAACTGGCTGATCAAGAAGTTCAGTGCTGTAAAACCTTTGCAGCCGTGTGGTTTCTAATTGCGGTTATAAACTTTCACCTCGGCCTCTCGTGATCCACACATGTGGAAAAAAGGATACTGGGCAAATCTCACTTGCTGTCATTCATCAGCCTGTGCTCGCCAGGGGTCTGCCTGCTCCAACAGGCAGTTTTTAACATTCTAAAGAGAAGTGCCAACGTTGGGGGGGCATACTATAAATCCAGAATAATCCCTATTAGGAAATTACCTTTTCAGGAGTGTAACTAAGATGTAGCCAGGGATGTGGTTGAGTCACCTGGCGGTATATGAAAGACAGGTAGACCAAGTGCTCAGGGATATGTTTTAGTAGTGGACAGGTATGGTTGGAGTTGATGATCTCAAAAGTCTTTTCCAACCAAATGATTCTGTGATTCTGAGATAATCTGGCCTGGAGAGCTGCGAGTTGGAAAATTTTCTTTCATTGTATGTCTAGTAAATGAGATGCGGATAATTTGAAGCAGTTGGTGGATTCCACATGCCTGAAGACTACAAGTTTGTTGAATTAGCCAAATCTGTCCAGCTGGTGTCATTTATGCTTTTCTTCAGAGTTTCATTCTGCCCTAGCCATGAAGTGGATGCATGACAGAAAGGAATAAAAACTTCAGATCTTATCCTTTTGCAATCTGAGTGTAAATGCTGGAAACAGGATGATTTTACAATGTCAGTTAAATTTAAGCTCACAGAACAACCATTTCAGCTGTATCTGTATCTCTTTCATCCTGTCATTGACTGACAAGTTAGATAAATACATTTAAACCAAAATAATCAGTGTTTTTGGCAAACAGGTAAGGTACTCACTAGAATACTCTAGCCCGATTCCTACATTCAGCACAAAGATCCTTTAGAGATGACGTGTTTAATAAAAGACTTGCCACAAAACCTCAATGTATTACTGTGTGTATAGCACTGATCTCTTCGCTCTGGTGACCAGTGATTGGACCTGAAGGAATGGCAGGAAGATGTTTTGGAGGAGGTTTAGATTGGGTATTAGGGAAAATTTCTTCACCCAGGGGGTGGTGGAGCATTGGAACAGCTCCCCAGGGAAACAGTCATGGATCCAAGCCTGACAAGAAACATTTGTACAACATCCTCAGACACTCGGTGTGAATTTTGGGGTTGTCTTATGGAGGGTCAGGAGTTGGATTTGACGATCCTTGTGGGTCCTTCCAACTCAGGACCTTCTGTGATTCTCTATAACACTGAAACTTTTCAGAGTATGTATTTTCAGCAGTACATGTATTTTAGAAGCTGTTACTTAAGGCATAACAAGGCAAAAGAGCATAGTGGGCAAAACCGCAGTATGTGAGGGGAAAAGTCCTATGTGAAATACTTAAGGCTTTTTCCAACAGCGTGTTACTCCAGCCTACCAGCCTGTCAGCAGAGGGATTCACACCATAATTATCACACCCTCCCCACCGCCAAGAGGTCTGTCTCCAGCAGAGAAATGCTGGAAAACTAGACAGGAGGTGAATCAAAATGTATAGTAAAAGGAGATGAGTCCACCAGGGTTTTTTGCAAAGAGAGGGATAGTTGCCAAATATTCAGCATCAGGAGGCAGATGGAACCATGGACAGAGAAAGCTGCCTGGCTTGTGAATTTGGGTGTGCATGTGTCTGTTGTTTCCTTTTTGCTCTTTTTACGACACTTTAAAAATGCTCTTCTGCGAATTCCTTCCTGTTGTAATATCAGCAGTGGTGTGACAGCCATAGGGCTGCACCAGATAAAAACGCAAAGTAGGGTGTGCTGTGTTTTGTGCTAATCCATCCAGTGCTGACTTGTGAGGCTGCCGTTGCATTTTATTCTTGCTTCCATTGTTTCACAGTGATGTGACTTTTCGGAGTGTCGCTTTCCACTCAGATATCCAAGGAGGGGATGACAGTAGTTTGTAGATGCAAAGCAGGGAGATGCTCTGCATCTTTTGCAAACGGGCAACTGGGCACGAGTAAGTGATGGGACTGATGTCATGAAAGAGGTGTTACAGCTCTCCCAGGTCACAAACTGTGAGACTGCCTTGAAAATGGAAAAAAAAATAGTGTTTCTATTATTCTTTAGGGGGAAAAATGGATAGTTTTTTCCTTTACTACATGGTCTCCAGCAAAAATAACAGGAAAGACTAGTATCTCATGGAAATCAGTCTTCCATTTGTCACGTTGTATGCTGACTTAGTCTGGTAGGACTGAGAAGTTAGCTGGTATTTGGGGTAGCTTGTAGACACAAGTCTTTGTTGGAGATGGAGAAGAGAGGGAAGAGGGACAACAAGAATATCTCCCTGTTCAGCATCAAGTGTCTCATTTACTGGCGGTCTGAGGAAGGGCGTCAGACACTACATAGATCAGTGAGACCCAAGACAAGATGATGATGTTTTTTGTTTTTTTTTCCTTATAAGTCAGACCTGAGTGCACTTTGAGGAGATTTGTCACACTCTGCATGGTATCTGTGGAACAGATTGAGGAAAGAAGGCAAAGTATCTGTGCAAAATTAAAACTGTTAATTAAGATTTGATGATGATCGTGAATTTGCTTGGTTTTATAAACATGGTAGGTCATGTCCTGTCCGCGGACCAAGGCAGCAATAGTCAGCGGCAGTATAATTTCACTGCTGCGTGTGGGATCACTGCTGCATCACACTGTCTCAGTGGAAATCGATATGTGGTTTTCCAATGCCTGGGAAATGTTGTGTGATTAAAAATAGCCCCATTCTCTGATGTCATCAACTTTCATCTGTATTGTGAGGAAGAGGAAAGTTCTTTCTAAGAATCAAAAGCTAGGAAATGCAGCCAAAAAACTCAGTCATGAGCCAAAAACATAGACAAAATGGGATGGATATGCTTGGAGACCCCGGAGCAAGAGGGGGATGGAGTTCTGGCCCAGCAGGTAGGATGGAGAGCATGGATGGACAGATAGGCAGGCAGCTCAAAAGCTCCTGCTCCATCTACATGACTTACTAAGCCTGCATGTGCCATAGCACTGACTTGTTCTCCTGCCCTTTGCAGCTGGGCAGTGTTTGTCTCAATGAGTGCTGAGCACTTGCTGTTTCACTGCTCCCTCCCCTCTGTGCTCCCAGATGTTTTCCAGAAGTCACAAGTTCTCACAGCTTCATTTTGGTGGGAACCAAGCTCAGAGGGGAGATGTCTTTGCCTCTGAAAATCAGATCCCAGAAGACTAGAGTGGAAGAAAAGTTATACCCACTGTTTTGAGGTACGAGAGGGGCAGGGAAGTGATGCTGGCCATCAAATTGGGCTAGATCCATAGCTAACATAGCTAACACTGTGGCAAGGAGGTCCTGTGCCTGGCTGGGGGAGGCTGTTCCCCAGCAGAGCAGTCCTCTTGTCACCATTCCCTTTTAGAGCAACATGCAGCACACTCGGCTTCATGCCTGACCACCAGGGATTTAACACATCTCACTAAGTAGGATTTTCACGTTTCACATTGCAGGGCCCATGATGCAGGGAGAGGTCATTTATCAGTACTCAGAAAGTGCCTTGGGGAAGGTTTGAGAAAAAGGTGGGCTCCCTGAAGCCATCAGTTGCTTGGATGCTCCTTGCATCATTATACAATTGTTTAATGGAGCGATAACCGATTGCTTCAGCAGTGAGGCTTTAGAAAACCTGAAGGCTTCTGGAGATGTCAATAAAGGTGCAACGTTTCCTTCTGATGAGGATGTTGTTATTAAAATACCAAGTTTGTTTGGATTTCTTTTTCTGCAACTTCAGCTTTGTTAGAAGCATCTACTGGCTATTAGCTGCGCTACAAATCACTTTCAAACTGCTTAGCCTCATGCATAAACCCTCATGAGGGAAGAGCTGTAATAATGGGAGCACTTATGTTTAATAATTGCCAATCTGCACAAATATAAATAGCCTGTGTGAACACGGCTTGACCTGCTGGGAGCGAGCAGGTAAGGGTAATAGGTGGAAGTGGGTGTGATATTTCTTTGCTGGTGCAGTTCTTGCCTTCAGTACCTTTTCCCCCACTAATCTGTCTATTGTGTGGATGCCGAGCAGACACGATGCCCTGAAGTCAGGGCAGCCCTAATATGAAGTTAGCATACATGACAGTGGAACTCAGGTCAGTAATATTTAGATGGTTGGTTTATAAAGTGAATTTAGGGACATTTTTGTGTGCAGGATGTGTTGTGTGTTGCTTAAGGCTGCAAAACATTAGTGCTGCTTTACTGGTGTTTTATTGTGCCAGATTTTATCTACAGCACTAACTTTTATATGCATGTATCTATAGTATTTCCAGGACTTAAAGGCCTATTTTAGCTTCTGAGCTGTATATGAATTTTAGAGATACTGATGTATTTTACATTAACAAAGTTGCTTTTCCAGACACCTGAACATTCATTGTAAGCAGCCTTAAACTCCTCCCTTAGTCACATTAGGTAGATTTCTTACCCCAAGGAAAGTCACTAACTATCTATTTTACTGTTTGCACTGATGGGAAGTGGAGACTTACACTTCTATTGTTTGCATTTAAATTCAAGTGTTAGATATTTGGATTATTTTCTAATTTGTAACCAAATCGGAATTATTTTCTGATGGATTTCAACAGTGGGCTAGACATCAGACCTAGAGATGCTGTTTTGGTCAACTGTCCCATATGTCTTGCCGTGGCTTCATTGATATACATTGATTTAAAGTCAAGAAGAAATCAAAGGAACAGAATATGGAGACCCCAGCTCTGTTGAGCAACCACCCCCAGGACCACCTTCTTCTGCAGCAGGCTTAGGGATGTTCTTACTCTTGACAGTCAGATGTGAAGCTGAGTATGAGCTCCACATTTGATTTTTAATCTTCATCCTTGTGAAATTCCATCTCATCAAGAAGGAGGTGAAAAATCTATTTAAATACAATTGTTGTCTGGAGGGGAAAATATCAATACTTTTTGTCTCTTCATTATAAATGTGAAGTTTATTGAGATTCTTTTGAAAAAGATATTTCTTCGAGCCTCCAACTTTGATTCTGCGTTTAACACATGTTTCAATTAATACCTGGTGACCTATAGCACCATGACCAACATCTGATCAGCGAGTGCCTCCAGGGCCACAATGACATAAATATCATTGTCTACCACAGCTAATCAGTCTATGAGCTTCCTTGCAGGTGACCTCGTGGTGGGATTCACCTTACAGATTAGGACACCTACGTTTTGGCCTTTCTGTGTAGGTGTCTACACATGACACAGATGGTCTGAGCTGCTGGTGTGGTCAGCAGTGTTGTAAAGTTTATGTCTGCTGCTCACTCTCAGGCAATTTGACATGCAGGAATATATCCCATTGTCCCACATCTCCCCTTTCTGGAGAGCAAAGTCCCCATAGATGCTGTGTTACCTGCCAGCTGCCCATGATTGCTATGAACGCAGAAAATGAAATTATCTTGAATGGCACCACATGCCACTGTTATGCGCGTCTTTCAACCCACATTGACTACGGCGATGGTTCAGTTACCCTCAGTAGACACTTATGTTCACAGATCTTAAGCTGCCAGGTGAATCCCTCAGGGTTCCCGTGTGTTGTGTAAGAATGAAAAACGGAAAACCCGCTCACACTGAGTTTTTCCCTGCAGCCTGCTTTATTCATTACTGAAAACCAGCTTTTATTAGATCTTTCTTTTGTGGCCAGACTACTGCAGTTTGAACTTTAAGGAAGGTATCCCTTTGCAAGGCAAAAGGGAAACAAACTTAAATAAACTGAATCTGATGCCCACACCCCAAAAATCCAGCTGTAGTAACTCTATACAGTTGCAACAACAGTGAAAAGCTGCTTCAGCACTGACAATCTGCGTTTTTATGCACTTGGCTTGGAAACAGCTAGAATCCAAATTCTACTGGAGATACCTCCTTGACCTTTATTTTACTGTAGCCAGATTCAACTCTTAATTTATAGTGCTTATTTTTTATAGTATCTTTCCCATTACAGACCCCTAGCCATTTATCAGGGGAGGGGTGAACCCCCTTAGAAAGTTCAACCCATTCATGGCTATGTGGGGTGTATGTGTTGGGTTTTGATTTAGGGGTATCTTTTTAAGTCGCCTCTCACAGTCCTCAGAAATTTGCTGAGCAGAGATTGAACCCCACTGTCCTGGCAGATGTGCTTTCTTGCAGAGAGAGGGAGTGAACGAGATCCTCAGCAGGACTCTTCATCCCTCGTGCGAAGGAAAACCTCTCATCTGTGGAGCTGCAGCTGCGCAAGCTGATGTAGTTGGATGCGTCCTGCTGCTAAAGCCACTTCATAATCCTTGCCATCAGTGATTGGGCTCATTCTTGAGCTGTGTCCAGTATTTCTTGGCTGCTTTTTCCCCCTGTAATTTGGTGCTAGCAGTTTGGAACGATTCAGCAAGGAATGCAAAAGGATGTGACTGATTTCTTCCCTTTGAGTCCTGCCGTATGCTGGGAGCTGCACGGAGGGGTGATGGAGCCCCTCTGCCAGCCCTGCGCTGCCTGGGCACCACTTTGGGATTTACTCCCTGGGGAGGTCACAGAGGTTTCCTATTGCCCCAGGGTCATTTCAAAGCAGGGTGCAAGCACAAAAGAGCCTACATTGAAACAAGCCACTTGTTTCCCGCAGTGTCTGCATACATCTATTTGGTTATTTTTCCGTTTCATCCTGACTCTTAATAATTAGACTTTTCAAGCTTTTCCCACTATAGAACCAGGTTTTCTTTTCGCTTGACATACTCAAAGGCAGAGAAAAATGCTGCTGCTGAGACGATTCCCAGCTTCACAGGGCACTGAAAGGAGGCCAAGCACTATGTGAAGAATTACCGACATGCTTAAGTGTCGACTGTTAGGCTACTTGCATTTTGGGGGAAATGACATTACACGTGGCTGCAGAGCTGTGTGGATCTCAGCTATGCCATGCACTTATTTCTACTGCAGCAATGATTCCTCTCAAGGAATTTTCCCACTCCTGTTTTGCTTTGCTTGCTGAACGGTTCCCTTTTTGCGTAGTTTCTCTGTGAAAAGCTTTTTTTCAGCTTCTGGAGCGGGTGCTTTGCAGCTGGGGCATAGGCTGTGGTTTTGGGCACAGGAATTCTTGCTGTTTCATCCTCTCCACAAAATTTCTTTTGCAGTACTGGTTTTGTTCATCCTTGACCCGCTCTCTCTTCCTTCCCCTAGAAAAGTCATGCACATTTCAGCTTACAGTATGTCAAGTGCTTATCCTCAGGCTGTTTGTGTACAGTGCAGATGAGACAGTCTTTGTCGAAAGAAATAACAGCTTATATTGCAACAACTGAAATATATATTTATGTTAATTTATAAATATAAAATAGAGATATATCTTTCAGGTATAACAATACTTCCCGAGGTCTGGAAGAGAAGCAAAGCTGAGTAGCAATTGCTCTAGATTTAGCCTCAAGATGTTTATTAGAGGGACAACATGAAAGAAAAGCATGCACTTCAGAGAGAGTGGCATATTGCAAAACCGTCGCTACCATCCTTTTGTGTATTACCTACCTGCAGCGCATTTCTGAAAGTCAAGCCCACAAATTAACATTTGTAGCTCTGCTGGACATCAAAAACCTGGGACTTAGTGGAGGCATTGATTTTTGTGACATGCTGCAGTTGTCTTCACATCTCACCACCTGCTAGTTTCTCGCTGTTGCAGGGGTGATAACTCTTGCCCACTCCTGCAGTCCTGTAAGGGATGATGGTCCTACCAGCTCTTCCCTGCCTGAGTGAATTTTCTGCTGTGCAGAAGCTAATTACAGTTTTTGAATCATTAATTAAATAACTTGACTAATGTCACAACAGTTACTTCAGACCTCTACATTGCCAGAAGTTTCCTGAGTGTGTTTCTAATAAAAAAAAAAAAAAAATGTCCCATTTATCAGTAGTTGATCATGGCTATAGCAGCACCTAATAGAACTGTGTGTGAGATGTTGCTTTGAGAGATCCATTCGTCTTGGTACCTAGTTCTTTTGGAGATGCTAGTTTGAATGTCTTTCTGTGGCTGCAGTTGCCCTGGAAGTGTGTGATCTACACTATAATTGAATTTACGTGCCATGAAGAATACACTCATAATGTTGGCACGTATTTGTGCATGTATTAGTATTTGTGCCTTCCACCTTGACCGTTGTTTTCATTTGGATCTTGCAAGCGTGGGCATATACAACAGGAACAACCTTTCTGTCTCCTTGAGATCTCTGCCAAAATAGGGTTCCTACTGTATGCACACGTTCATTTACCTCTAACTTTAAGAAGTCTACTTTTTCTGCTGTGTTCAATTTCCTGGGAGCCTGTTCCCAGAGCCAGACAGCTTTAGTGGTTAAACTGCATTAGCCAAGTCCTGATGATGTTGTAGATGTAAAGGAAATTAAAAACTGGAGCTTGCTGCCTTGGGTCTACTTGACCTGAGAAATGTCTTAAGGGACCAATAAGCATCTGGAAATATTTTTAAATCTAGCTACAAAGCTGAAGCTGTTAATTTTTTTACTGCATGTTCCTGTTACAGTGAGATAAGATAAAACCAGGATTTAT
Source organism: Clamator glandarius (assembly GCA_033459285.1). Lineage (NCBI taxonomy): Eukaryota > Metazoa > Chordata > Aves > Cuculiformes > Cuculidae > Clamator > Clamator glandarius. The sequence continues at coordinate 767,173 of JAUNZM010001061.1, read as the reverse complement.
TGAAGGGGCATCTTCCAGAAACACTAAATTCAGCTCGGTAGGAATAGCCAAGTAAAGAGCTGAGTAAAGGTTGCGGTTTTCTAAAGTAAAAGCACCTAATGTGCTTGACAGCAATATATTTGCTCTTTGGAAAAGGGGATGCAGAAAGGAGGAGCCTGTGGGTCTGCTGCAAGCCATGGTGGTTCCCTCAGGTTTTAGGGACCCCCAGGACCTGTGATCTTGGCATGATATTTGCCTGAGGATATGGTGAGGACTGAGATGAGGGAGAAGAGGAGGTTATAGTTCTACATGTTAAGGCAGCTGGGAGCACTGGGAACATTAGTGCAGCAGTTGTGAACTCCAGCTGCAGAGAGGTTAAGAACCATAGCCTTTGGGTAGATCATTGTGGAAAAATCTCACATTTGATCTGACGCTCTTGTGCAGGTTGATCACTGAGTCTGCTAATCCCACTTGGATTGCTGCTGTCTAGAAGCATCCCAGAGCTGTAACGCTTCTAGGGACAACCCATGCTGGGGACACTGAACAGCCTAGGTGCAGTTCTCTCTCCTGTACTGCCTTTTTCCAGCATATTTTTTTTTTCTCTGCATATTACTCTAACAGTGTATTTCTCCTCCTGTTGCTCCCTGCTGCAGATCTGACAGGATTTGTTATTGCACAACTGAAACCATCATCATAATAAAACGGCAACTGTGTCTTTGATTTGAGCTTGCTTTCCTCCCCAGTATGGGACTGCTGAAAAGTGAAGTCTCTGTTTCTAGAAGGGGTATTGAAATGCTTGGCAGGTTGATGCCCCTCTACTTTGTAATTATTTCTTCTCTGCCAGTTCACCGCTCAAGCTTCCAGGGTTGTCAGCTCTGGAAACAAGTATTAAATATATATTTCAGCCCTGGGAGGAGAGCCCAACCAGAGTACAATGCACCTAAAAATACAGGCGTATTTCCCCTGCAGAGTAGCCTAGGGAAAAGTACAGGCAAGGAACAGCGTCTACTGGGATAACCACGAGTAGAAGGAGATGAACCAATAAATTAAGCTGCAGCTGGAGAGGGGCAATGGTTCAGCAGTAGGATGAAGCTGAGAAACTCTTAGTTCATTTCCAGGATTTGTACATGAACTTTTGTCTAGGGGCGATGTTGCAGCTGAGTAGCTAAAACCCAATATGGAAATGAGAATAATGGACATCCTTTGCTTATTTCTTTCACTTTTGTCTGCCTACATTGTAAAGACATTGTAATTAGTGTTCGGCTAGATTAGCCTTGTATATCAATGTCACGGGGATGATGTAGGTACCCTCTCCATGTGCGCTCATGATAACATCAAGGCATGGAAGCTTTTTCTAAAAAAAAAGGGCTAGTGCTGCTGCAGGAGTGTTTGTACACTTGATGGGATTAAATTTGGCTGGGTGTGGGAAGGTTTGTAGCAGTGAGGGGAGGGAGATATAAGAACAGCCTGCCAAGAGCAGCACTGAGAGCCAGAAAGCCAACTTCTTTTGTGATGGAGGTTGGCCCATTTCTGAAAGGGGTATGTTGTCTGTCACAGGGACTGCCTTAGAAGGAGCCTTCCTGTAAGATGCGTGTTATTCAACTGCTGTGCGAGGAGAGCGATGGGTGTGATGCTGTTCCCAGTGCAGTGCTCGCTCTGCTGCTTAAGGAAAAAATTAGCAAGGCAAAATGACTTTCAGCAAGAGCAAGGCATTATTATAGTATGGGTCTACCTGTCAGTGCAGAAATGGGAGGTTGGCCAGGCTTGGATACACATGTGTTTGGCTTTGAGACTGGTGAGAGTTGGAGATGAAAGCAGATCATCTTGAAAAGCTGTGAGATGGGCAAGATCTTCCTGGGGTTTCATGTAGTCCCCCCTAGTATTGCAGCTTTGCCTGTTCTCCAGTGGGAACATCCCACCAATGGTGCCTCTCCTGGCAATTTTCCCTTTATTTGGAAGATGTGAGAGAGTGCATTTTAGGCACACAGCAGGACATGTTGCTGTTGCAGGAAACTCAAAGCCACCTGGAGGGCTTTGCTCTGCTTGTTATGGGCCACTATTACACCTTGTTTTGGGAGACCCATCCACCTCTGCATAGCTCAGCTGGTAAGTGGCTGGAGCCGACTTCTGAGTGCACGGTTACTGTGAAATGAGATTTAATAAGTACTAAGGCCAAGATATAAAGAACTTTGACAGGTGTCTTCCCATTAGATCTTGCTGACCATTTATCTTCCAAATGTATTTTCCTTAACAAAACCCTAAAAGTTTACTTGAGGAATATTTTAAGGAAGGTGGGGTTTTTTGCTTGTACATTTGCAGGAATTGAGAGAGATATTTATCCTTAGGGATTGCAGCTCTTCATTGGTGGGGGATAAAAAATAGAGTAATTTTTCCTTTTTTTTTTCTTCTAATTAAGAAATTGGAAAAGTTCACAAGTTCTGAGAAGGTGGTGGTTCACAAGTGTTTTATGAAGAGTGGATGAGGGAACTGGAGCTGTTTCATCTGAAGAAGGGGAGGCTGAGGGGATATCTTATCGCTTTCTACAGCTCCCTAAAAGGAGGCTGTAGCAAGGTGGCTGTTCCTATCTTCTCCCAAGTAGCAAGTGAAAAGAGGAAACGGCCTGAAGTTGCACCAGGGGAGCTTTAGATTGGTTATTGGGAAAAAAAAATCTTCATGGCAAGGGTTGTCGAGCATTGGAACAGGCTGCCAGTGGAAATGGTTGAGTCAACATCCCTGGAGGTATTTAAAAGATTTATAGATGCGGTACTTAGGGACGCGATTTACAGGTGGGCTTGTCAGTGTTAGGTTTGACTCTGTGATCTTAAAGGTCTTTTCCAACCTAAATGATTCCATGCTTCTTTGAAATGTAATATTGGACTAAGTCTAGAGTTTAAATGTACTTAATAATCTAAGAAAGTCCTGAACAAAGAGATCAGTGTTTTGGTGTCTGCTTTGGACTATATTAGTAGGTTATCCCTGAGTTATGTTTTTCTGGAAGAGGGTGGCATTTAAATGGTGTGACTGAAAACAGCACATTTGGGTGTCAGGAGGGAGATGGCAGAAAGAGCTGCAAAGGTTAAAACTGCATTTTCCTCTTTACATGGGGGACATTTAGAGATCAATGTATCTGTTCTTGGGTTTTTCCGGGAAGTGGTTATTTCAGCTTCTATAATCCAGCACCTTGTGGCTGCAATGGTCTCACTGAAGCTAAAGATAATCACAGAATCACAGAATCACAGAATGACCAGGTTGGAAGAGACCCACTGGATCGTCGAGTCCAACCATTCCCACCAATCCCTAAATCATGCTCCTAAGCAACTTTTCCAACTTCAGTAGCATCTGATCTCCTTTCTGTCTGTAAGGAAGGTTCTGCTGAGTTCCTGATGAAAAGTCCCACAGGATCATTTCAAACAGCACGGGTTCAAGACCTCACTTCTAGCATCTGCCTCAACATCCCTTTCCCTAGCAGGAGCTGGCACTGAAAACAGGAAGATAAAAGCATGCAGGCTCTCGGTCACATATTCATTCGGCCCTAGGAATTTAAGTAATAGTTGTGCTTGGGAAAATCTTACCCTGCAGTTACCATCCTCAGCCAGAATAAATCAGCTTAGCATCACTGACGTTAACATTGCTGCGCTGTGCTGTCTGAGGATCTGACTGTGAGATTAATGCTTGTGAAAACTGTTAAGGGGGCAACACCAAAATCCAAACGTTGCACAGGCAACAGCAGTCTTCCCCGTGGCCCAGAGGCTGTGGCACATGAGATGTTCCTCAGGGAACACCTCAAAGTGGGTGAGTGGCACGGCTTGTGTGACTCACCCTTGCCCGTATCATGACTTGTGAATTTCGTTGTCACTAAGTGGAGAGCCCTCTGGCAAAATAGGACTCTAGCAAGCTGGATTAGGGGGAAAAAAGAGGTCCTGGACCATCGGAGAGGGATGGTGCTATCTGCTTTGAATAGGTCAGGTGCATTGCTTCAGCCTTTGGCTTGAGGGCACTTTGGAGGCAGGGAGAAACTCTTCAACAGCCAAAGAGTTGAAATTAAACGTGTAGAGATTCTTTGCTTCCATAGGGAATTTCCAGCACTCAGCAAATTGAAACAAGAATGGACTCTTGCAGGTTCAGCCAGAGAGAGACCGCTTTTGAATACACCTTTTTATAGACTCTATGCCCTGTGTGACTTATTCTGCTCTGTAAATGGAATAAGGAGAGCTCGTGTGGGACCGTGTCCAAAGCATTGCACGTTGTTTAGCAGAGTGAGTTTGCTGCACAGCCTGGCTGGAGAATGGGGAACAGGATGCCAGAGGTTTCCACATTTCTTTTGTAATCAGTTAAGTGTTCGCACTCTGACAAGCAAAGTATGATTTTAATTAAAAAGCCATTCCAGCTGGATTTAATTTTGTGCCATTGAAGATGCAAATTACTGTGGATATAAAGAGAAAAAAAATAGGGTGGTCTTCTTGTTCCAAAGAGCTTTAATCCACAGTGGCTTGGATCCCAGTGCAGCCCTAATTTCTCTACTCTTTGAAAGAAGTTTCAGGATTTTTTTTCCTTACATCTCCTTAGTAGAAGGAGCAGTAAGGTATCCTTGCTTTGACTTAATATATCAAGGATTTAAGTTAATTTTGCCATCCCAGAGGACCAGTGCACTCAGGGAGTAAACCTAGACCTTCGTTGCCTTTTAAACAATGGCTTTTCATGGAAGAGCCATATGTTTTGATGTAGTCTGATGCTAAGGATAGCACTTCCCTCTATTTTCTATCCTTTTCACATACTGCATTTAATTTTGTGGAGCAAAGGCTGGAGCTGGTCCTGGGCTAAATCTAGGGGACATTTAGCCATGTTTATAGAAAACATGCGTACACTTAGCAGAAAATACAGACGTTCTGTTCACTTACATTGTTTGGTCTTATCTGGTCCTGCTGTTCAGCTTTGGCATTAGATGCTGCTGTCAAATAACTCTAGTAACAGCTATCTGATAGCAACTTGTTTGACCAAGGATAGGGACAACATAGATCTTTCCCAAAGGCTGATGTACAAAAAGAGCAGCAGGACCAGAAATGCAGCAAGGCGATAAACAACATCCAGAACTATCAAAGGTCTTTTAAATTTATTGTAAGTTTGGGGCTTTTTTCACTTCATTTATTCAACAACAAGAGTATTTCTAGGCCTATAATCACAGTTATAGTCTGGAGTGTCGCTATAAATAAATGGGGCAAGATCACTGAGTTTCATTTTCCTAAAGCTCTTCGCAAAGCTCCGTCTTGGATGTGTAGCTTGACAGGTGTGGAGCAGCAGATGGCTCCTTGCTTGGGTTGGAAAAGCTGTAGAGGAAGAGCGCTCCCTCTTCACCTGTGACCTTGAGAGCATGTAAAGCACATCAGTTGCAAGTGACTGTAAATGCAGCTATGGTTATTGAAATAATAGGCTTTATATTAAAACAGATGCCTCTTAATAAGGTATTAGGATTTGACTTTAGGCTTTGATTCTTCTTCTCTTTCCTCACCCTATGCCCATGCCATGTCTTCTTTGTGATTTTCTTAATCCTGAGCATGGGAATTTTGGACTTAAATAGAGACAAAGCTGCATTTCCACACTGGGAGAAGCCACTTTCTGTCAGAAATACTCATAGCTTTAGAAGGGTATAAGGGATATACAAGGCACAGCCATATCCTGATCCCATTTTTGCTATGATTCAAAAGCATAGATTCTCATCTACGAATAGCGGTCCTCAGTAATTTGAGCAGGACTGGAAATGGGGTGTTCTGGGCAGGAAGCAACCCCTTGAGGAAGGAAACACAGTTAAGGGAAGTTAATGTCAAGAACCAGTTGACTGTGAACAAAATTTTTCATTGTGGTGGGTAAACTTGCTACTGAACGGAATATCCTCATTTTTCACGTGTCTAGCTGGTAGACTGTGTAGTTGGGAAGAGCTTCTTCAGGACTCTTGTGCTTAAACGTGATGCCTCTTGGCAATAGCCTGATCTACCTTGTCTAGAAGGTCTTCCCCAGCTGAAGCAACCTCTGAGTTTGTGCAACTGAGGTGCATTTTCAGATTTTGACTGCAGATAATCCTTAGCAAAAAGTTTAAACTCTTCATAGGAAGAGTAAAGCAATTGGGTTGTGAAATCCCAGCACTGCAGATGTATTCTGGGTCCACGTTCCCATATTGACACCCAGATGAATCTGATAAGTCAGGTACAGCACAACCATACTTTATATGGAGGGGGCACCTTAAATAGCAAATGCGCTGTCCTGCAGCACATCTGCAGTCACAGAAATTGTGCAATCCATGTTTTTGTTAGGTGAAACATGTCCAAATAGCTTGTAATCAGCAGGTGCAGCCAGAGTTCACTGTGTCCCTGGCTGAGTATTCCCAGCCTGGGCTTGTAGGGTCTAGCAAACCCAGAACTGATGACATGGATGTCCCTGCGTTGAAGAACAGAAGACAGCAAAGAAAAGTATGAATGGAAGTATGTTCTTCCCTGGAACAACGGGACAACTCCTTCATTAAAGGTGGAATGGAAGAGAGGAGGACGTCATGCAAAGGACAAATAAACTCCCAGCATCCTTCATCCATAAGTAAGAAGTGAATGCAGACCCTCCTTTTGTCCTCTAAAAAATGTCCCCAAAGTGGGGCTAGCTTGCAGAGTAAGGCATCTAATTTTAGCCATTTCATTATGGTTCGTGCAGTGTTGAGGTTTGATTTAGCTGCCCACGGGTAGGGCCTTGCACGATTTCAAATAGCTTAGGGTTCCCAGGTGTTCGTGCAGAGGGCACAGGTCTCCCACACGTACCAGCCTGCCCATGTGTTGTCCCATCTCTGCTTGAATATTTCATGTGGGACTGGGCAGAAAACTTCAGACAAATGAATCCCGCCTTGCGTTGTGATATATCTCCATGTGTTTGTGTGTGTGTATGGAGATCAGCTCGACATCACCAGTCTGCACTGCTGAAATACAAATAACTGCTAAGCTTTTGGGGCTGCCAAAGTGACAAAGAAGCAGAAATGGTGGCAAAAATCATAAAAATATTCTGAAAAAGTTGAATTTCTCATTTGTCTCCTGGATCACAGATGTTTTGTATCTTTTCTGTACAATCAAGACATTGAGAAGCCTGCTGCTGCTGCTTGTCCATTGGCTGGGATGCACTAACCGTGCCAGGACAAAGGGAAAATAGTGCAAGTTTCCTGATTAAACCCTGGGGACTGGCAACACCCAGTGACTCCAGCAGTACCAATATAACTTTGCTTTGTGTCTTCTTGCTTTGTAATATGGATATTTTGACCTTGATCTGGCTTTTTTTTCTAATAAAAAGGCATTAATCAAGCAGGAGTGCCCCGAAAGTGGAGTTTGTAAGGATTTCTGTGCAGCATTTCCTCTTCTTTAAGTTCAGAACTTTATTGAAACGTCATTAGTTGAATGTCTTCTCTTCAAAATGCACAGCAGCAAGAGCAAGTGAGCTTCCATGATTAGAGGCTTGTAATTATTTGAGAAAAATCAAGAAGAATGTAATATCTCAGTGCCTGGGCCAAGATCTGACATCAGAAACACAGGAAATCTCTGCAGTTGTAGCTCTATTAAGATTAGAGTAATCCCTAATGGGAAGGGTAGATGATTTTATTTGGCTAATTATTGAAAGCAACTGATTTTCACCAATCGCCTCCAGTAAACTGAGGCCAACAACTTGTTTCTGATAATGTGTAACTCGCTCTTGGTTTAACTTTTCTTTCCAGGGCTTGGAAATACAACTCGGCACATCTATTTCCCCTTGCCCTAGATATTAATCTAGATACTCTGGAGAGAATTATAAATTTGCATAGGTTTCCACTTTGCATCCCAAGGTGCCTTTCTCTGCTAGATCGAGTTGGTTTATGTTAAAGTACCTCTGAAACCTGATTGAGTTGCCTAAACATAGATGCCAGTGTCAACTGAGATAACCTTATAGTGAGGGCACCCAGGTCTTGCTCCAGAAGGATACAGAGCTCCTATAATTGCTTTTATGCTTCCTGTCCACACCCTACATTAGTCTTTATTGCCCTTTTAAAATGTGTGATGTTAGTGTTGCAGGACAGGTCTTCCCAATACCATGTAAAAAAAGGAGTAGTATTCTGTTCTTCCTTGCTGTTCAGCTTATACAGCAAACAGTTGCATTAGCTGTTTCTCAGCAGCATGTGCTGGCAACTCATGCTGAATTATTTGCCTCTTTTAACCCCCAAATCCTATGCCACATTAGACCGAGAGCATCTTGGCCTGTGTTGGAAAACAGCATGGCCAGTAGGACCAGGGGAGTGATTGTGCCCCTGTACTTGGCACTGGTGAGGCTGCGCCTCGAATCCTGTGTTCAGTTTTGGGACTCTCACTACAAGAAACACATTGAGGGGGTGGAGCGAGTCCAGAGAAGAGCAACAAAGCTGATGATGGGGCAGGAGAACAAGTATTATGAGGCGCACCTGAGGGAGCTGGGGTTGTTTAGCCTGGAGAAGAGGAGGCTGAGGGGAGAACTTATCACTGTGTACAACTCCCTGAAAGGAGGTTGTAGCAAGATGTGTGTGGGTCTTCCAAGTGGTAGGTAATGGGATGTGAGAGAATGGCCTCAAGTTGCACCAGGGGATGTTGAGATTGGATATTAGGAAAAATGTCTTCACTGAAAGGGTTATTAAGGACTGGAACAGGCTGGCCAGGGAGGTGGTTGAGTCACCATGCCTGGAGGGATCTGAAAGACGGGTAGATGAAGTGCTTAGGGATATGATTTAGTAGTGGACAAGCATGGCTGGACTCGATGATCTCAAAGGTCTTTTCCAACCTAGCGAATCTGTGATTACTTCTTTGCCAGAATTCAGGCTGCCATACCAGAGGTCTGTGCTGAATCTCTTCTTTCTTGAATGGGCTGTATACAAATAGACGTTCCCAGCCAGTTATTACAAATGCTCTTAGGTGCAAGTTATCCAGGCCTGCTGATTTTAAATGTCTGCCTCTCGTAGATGTTGTTTAACATGTGACTTTGTGACTAATGGACTGGAAAAAGCTTCTTCATCTTCATCAGAGACATGTGCGTTGCCCTGCTGCTTTCCAAATACAGATTAAAGTCACACATTGAACTTTCCTGTATTGGACTGAACCATCTGTAAGATTTTGTTTGTTGTAATACTTCTGTTTAAAAAATCCAAACAAACAAAAAAAAACAACTGCCAAAGACCTCTAAGAAAACAAAACTCAAACCCAACCCAACCAACCAACAAAAAAAAAAAAAACAAACCTGAAAATAACTTCTCATTTATCTCTTATTCTTACCAGCTGCAGATTTTTCCTGATGTGTTGATGATCCCATGTAATACTTGTAAGCCTCATGATACATCATTTATGTTTCTTCAGCTATCTTTCTCTTCTATTTAGTAAGAGCAACAAAGCTGGTGAAGGGGCTGGAGAACAACATGAGGAGCGGCTGAGAGAGCTGGGGTTGTTAAGCCTGGAGAAGAGGAGGCTGAGGGGAGACCTTAGTACTCTCTACAACTACCTGAAGGGAGGTTGTGGAGAGGAGGGTGCTGGCCTCTTCTCCCAAGTGACAGGGGACAGGACCAGAGGGAATGGCCTCAAGCTCTGCCAGGGGAGATTTAGGCTTGAGATTAGGAAAAAGTTCTTCACAGAGAGGGTGGTTAGGCATTGGAACGGTCTGCCAAGGGAGGTGGTTGAGTCGCCGTCCCTGGAGGTGTTTAAGGTTAGGGTTGATGAGGTGCTTAGGAGCATGATTTAGGGATTGGTGGGAATGGTTGGACTCGACGATCCAGTGGGTCTCTTCCAACCTGGTTATTCTGTGATTCTGTGATTCTATAAATTTTGCTGGGTTTGTGTTGTTGATTTACTTGCTTGTTTTCACTTCTGATCCCTCTTTTACTTCATAGTCAAACTAAAATTACTTTTTACTCAAAGTTAACCATTTGGATTGGGAAATCAACTTTGACTTGGTTTGGGGTGTTTTGGCTACGTGGCCTGTCCTTCCAGAAGACCCATTACCAGTCTCACAGCACTGTGTGCAAGAAAGGCAACCAGGGGCAAGTGGTGAAGGAGGTGCCCTATCACCTGGCTGGTACCCAGCCATCAGGAGGAGAAGGTGATGTGTCAGGTAGGACACACGTATCACAAGATGAGTGAAGGCTTTGTTACAGAAGCATAATTTGTGAGACAGTTAGGACTTTTTAATAGGGTGCTACGGCATGCTGGAGATGCTTTCTGGAAAAATACATATCGGAGGTGGGAAAAAGATAACATCATCTTAATGACATCCTTCTGAAAGTTCAGGCACGCATCTCCTGAAAAGGTATGAAGTATCAACAGAGAAGAGCACATAACTGCAGTGATCCATTCGCTGCGTTTGTTTACTCAAAACTTAACTTTTAATAAACATAATCAGTGAAGTGAAATTTCCCATAGTTCACAGAGAAGATCTGAGAGGGCAACCTCATTCGTTTAACAGGGAGATAGTTTTAATGTTTATGAACAATTTAAGTGCTGTTTCATTATAAATTTTGTAGTTAGCACAATTAATAACACCAAAAAAGAAAAAGAAACATGCCTTACATTAAACAGTGCTCTCAGCAAGTAGGATACATGCAAATGGGGATCTCCTGTTAGGTATCCTTGTTTCTAAAGATAAGTTGGTGTTTATAGGATATATTCCTATTTATGTGACTTGGATTGCAGGCTTAGAAACTTGGCTGGGCTTTGTCAGTTAATGTTTTTAGAAAATTCTTGGGATACATTTGTTAATGTGTCTGTACTTGAATTGTTATTGTGGTGAATGCCTTCTGCGGGAAACCTGTGGCTTCCACGAGTTTGCAATGTGGCTAAGAAACCAGCTTGAGATAAAACTTCGGAGGGAAAAGGCACTGGATTTTTTTTTTAAATTATTATTTTTTTTTTTAAATTATGCAGCTTAATTGATTTAAGATGTCTTGGGGTTTGTGGTTATTTCCCCTAAGGCATTTTTTTTCCTGGAAACGTCAATGGTAGCTTGAACTGTTGCAGAGGGATTTTTAATGGGATTTTAAATTTGCTTGTACAGTTTCATTTCTACGTACATCCAGACTTTCTCAAAGCTGTGAGATTTATCCATTTTGTATGGATATACTTGGCTGGACCAGCATGCTCCAGAGGTTCCTTCCATCCCCATGTGTGTGATTTGATGATGTAACACTAGGTACTGCATGATCTCCTGTAGTCAACTGGCTGCCTCTGCTGAATCCTTGCATTGACCAATACTGGGATTTTTCTTTTGGCCAAATTTGCTACTGAACATGTTGTTAAAATGATAATTATAAGGGATAATTCACACCTATGTTACTTTGCTGTTATGTTGGATGAACTAGCTTGCAAGTGGAAAGAATTACTTCATCAGGCCATGATTATGTTATTAGCTGGAGGCATAATAGCAGTGTCACTAATACAGGACTGAGGTTTTTTAGGGGCTCTTACATTCAGCTTGCCAGAGTATCTAACCATCTCAGATTTGTTCTGTGAAAACCAGAAATCATTGCTCAGTACCACTGAAAGAGTATCTGTAGATTCCTAGGCCTTATTAGCAAAAACGAGGGCTTCTGTTACTGGCTTTGTGCAGAGCTGTGTTTCTTTATGCGTGCACAGGAGGGCTGACTGTCAGTCTGAAATCATTCCACTTCATAAGGTCATTTGAGGACAGAAATCCTAGTGAAATCAAAGGGGCGCATGAAAACCTCCTGTTCTGTTATCCCATAGTCAGTGTTTGAAAGGCATGCAAGACAAAGGAGGAATAACTAACAGGTCGGATTGATTTCTTAACAGCAGCTTTCCTTTTCTCCCCTCTTTCACCCTTCTGGAGGTGAATGCTAGGGAACTAGATGTTGCCTGTACTCCTCACTGATGCACCTGCTGCTCGGCATGTTGCTGTTTGTCTGTCAGATAATTCAGTTTACATACTTGAAGGAGATGGAGAGTCAACAGAATGTTCCTTTAGCTCAGTTTCATACTTTCTTCCGCAGAACCAAACTTGGGTTTAGTTGTAATTTTTTTCCCCTCTCTCTTTTGTTTCCTTTATTTTCTTTCTATTCACCTTTTCCTGGCTTTCCAGCATTATTCTAACTAACCTGAAGGACTGCAGTTTCTGGGACAGCTGTCTGGTATTATTGGTATCACTTGATTTGATGTGACCAAGCATTCAGCATCAAAGTATGCTGGAGATGAGCCATGAAAAATCAGGCTCTGGATGAGGAGTTGTAGGGCAGGTACACTGCACCTGTTTTCTGTTCAGAAAATATCCCAAGAGGTGTTAGCTCGTGACAAAGACCACGTGGAGAGAAGTATATTGCCTATAATATTTTAGTTGCTTAGCTGCTTGTCTGTGGTCCAGCATCCCTTGATTCTAACAGGTCTGTCTAGTCTGTTGTTGCCATCAGAGCTTTCAGATTCTCATGGACCTATTTGTTGGTCACCACCTCTTTCCTCTTCTCTTTTTGTCACTGCATTTCATTCTGTCTTTATTAAATCCAGTGGATCATTAACTAATAATGCTGCAGACCTCCCTCTGGCTCTGTTCTTCTGCCTTCAAAAGAACCTGCAGTCTTTACCCTTAGCCACTTCCCTAGTTCCTTTCCAGGTGTTATTTTAATCCCCGTGTCTATCATTGAGGCCGTTATTACTTTTGCCGTGCCATCAAACTATTTACTGAAATGAGGAAAGATTAGATCCTCTTTCCAAAAAAAAAAACCAAACAACCTTATAATCCAAAAAAAAAAGATTTCAGTTACATTGCCACAAATTACTTTTGATAAACTACATTTTGTATTTTATTGAAATCCATTTATTGCTATGCTTTCAATTACTCTTTCCTTCAAGTAGTGCTCAAAAGAGTTGTGTGCTTCTCTGCTCAGATTAATTTGCTAATAGCTGCTTGGATTCTCCCCCCTCCTTCCTATATGTAACAAAGCATTGCATTTGTTGACTTTCAGGCAGATGGTACCACTCACACGATCCAATCTGAGCATGTTGTTCTCTTTTGAGTAGCTTTCACTTCATATATAACAATTTACATATCCTTGTTTGCCTTCACAGTCAGCCCTGTTGTTGTTCTCAATTATTCATTTCTACCATGTGCAGCTATTCCACTTTGTATTAGTAAAAGTATATTTTTACCTCTGAATATTTGGAGAAGCCAGTGAACAGAAGTGGGAGGTGGGGCTGTGTGCGACTTCTCTTTTTGGGGAGCTATGTTTAGCTCTTGAATATCAGCACTTCGCACAGCAATCTCACTTTTTTTATTCCTGTTGTTCTCCTTTTATTCATGTGACTGAAAGACATTTTCTGCTTAGCTGAGTTGGTCTTGACAGCAAAGGCTAGACTTGTAGCAGCGCTCAGAGGTTTTATGCTCCTTATACTACTCTAAACATAAGTTTCTTTCCAGAGCCATCAGCTGCTCTGCCCAGGTGTTCTGATCAATCCTAGTGCCTAATCTCAGGTTTTTTCTTCCTAATTATCTAATCTTCTTTTCTCATAGTCAGTATTCCTAAAGTGAGTTATGAAGTTGTTCTCTTATTCCCATGGAACAAGGGCCAACTCCATCCCAGCTCTTCTTTCCTAATAAATTTTCTTTTTCACAGTTGGATCTTTGCTGGCCAGCCAGGGTATTTTGAGGAGAACATTTAAATATTTCATCGAAAGCAAGACCTCTCTGACAGAGGTGGACATCAGTGCACACTGGCATATGGAAATGTCTTGCGATGTGCAAATGCTGGTAATAGTCTGTGAAGTATTTAGGATTTTTTTGTTACTGCTTTTGTCTATTTTTGGTATAACGAAGGAGTTTGGGCAGGCAGCCAGACCAACGTGACATTTTGGGGCGGGGGTTGCAGGCTGCTTTTCTTTTTCCTCTTTCTTTTTTCTTTTTCCTCTTTCTTTTTTTCTTTTTCCTCCTTCTTTTTTTCTTTTTCCTCCTTCTTTTTTCTTTTTCCTTTTCCTTTTTTTCTTTTTCTTTTTAGCTACTAACTTCCTTTATGATGTTGGGCTTTCTGCCTTGGTTTCTTAATCTGTCAAAAGAGGTTAGAGATACTACATTTGTAAAACAAAGAGATCTATAGCCAGTGCCATCACCTGAGAGAGGTCTGGTGCTACTGTACCACTAAGACTTGGTTTTACCATCTAAGCATTCATTTTCTTTGACATTTGTGCCCTTGTATGTTTTCCCTTTGAAACAGACAAATCAGAAACATCTACATTTTTCCCCCATTGATGTTTCCATGTTGTTGGCAGGTAAGGAACAACAAGAGAAAAAAAAAAAAAACAGGCCAGTAAAGCAGAATTAATTATCTGCCTGAGTAGCCAGTTCAACACAGTCTGGTTGCACAATGGAAAGCAGCTACAAGTTGACTTTTCTTCAAGGAGACCACTGGGAAGTAAAGCTGTAGCTAACATCCAAGCTGGGATGGTGAGGCTGTGCAGGAAGCAAGAGTGAGATCCTGGCTTCCTTAAAGCCATTGATAAATTCTTCCTTGGCCAAGCCTCACCATGTTCAAACAATGGAAGCTGCCAGCGTGTTGCTGTGATTTATAATGCAGGTATTTCTAGCATCTGACTCCTCCCTTTGATCATCTGTCTCACTTGACACTCAGCTGTATCCTCACCAGAAGTGTCAACAGCTGAAGTGCAGCCCTGTCACAGCATCCGCGTGTTCTGGGATACTGAGTCTTTTCTGAATGCTATTAAGAGGAAAGTGCTTGGGCTGTCAGAGGTAGCCCAGGTGTGGTGCTCAGGCTCCTGGGAGGACATCAATGCTCACTTCAGGAAGAAGTGTTGAATACAAGCCTGGTTTAGACAGCATGTGTGTGTGTGTGACGTTATATTTGTTAATTTTTTCTGCATGTCTAAGGCTCCTAGGCTCATATTACAGCTTGTTTAACCTGTAGCTTTAAGTTGTTCTTTTCAGCCAGGAAGAGTGGAACCATATTTTGAGTTATTCCCATGTTTTCTTACTTATCCTTCATGCAGAACACTCAAAATTGTGCAGGGTGAATGCTCAGTTTCAGATTTTGTTTACTGTTTCCTACATAAATGTAAGCCCCTCCTAAAATCTCTGTCTTTGGTCAGTTCATCAAGTCCTGAGTAGAACATGTTCCTCTCCATTAGTTGCTTAGATGTTCTGTGTTCTCACTAAAGAGTAGCCATCGGGCACAGTCACGGGTATCAAAACCAGTGGCTGAATCCAAAGCTCCCAAAGGTAAATGTAGTTAGCAGCTTTCTTCTAGGAAAGCTCTGAACAACCAGACAGTGAACTCTTGCATGTTCTGTTCTTCTAAATCAAGGCTATCTCCTGGTGTCCATCCTGCATTCATTTAAGTGAGCATCTCTTCAGTTGCTCTCTGCATGGTTTTCTCCATTCTTTCTTCATGCAGCTGTGCTCCCTGTGGTTGTCCTACCCATGCTCTCCCCCATGTATCTTAGCAAGTGACTTGCTCTTTTGCTTCCTTCCATCCTTAGCCAGAAAGGGAAGGGTGTCTCTGTCCTGATGTTGTTGAAGATGGCAGCTCTTGTGCTTGGAGTAGCTCCAAATCACTGGGATACTCTTGGCTCCCTCATTATGAAGAAGAGCGACTTGATCCTTTGTTCAGAAACACAGCCTAAGCAGGGAGCTGGTCCCAATGGGCTCTTCATCCTGGCAGACACGCTTGGATGCTTCAGGTTGTCTGTGAAGAATCTTTCTACAGAGAGCTCTAATGCTTTGTAAATCCATAAATAACATCCTTACCCAGAGCCTTGTTGACTGAATCACTTCCACTTCATTTGAAAGAGGGAAGATTGATTTCATCCTGATCTCTGAATGAATCAAACTCAACTTTTGCCAACATCTTTTTATTTTTTGTATTCTCCCTTGTAGGTAATCAGTTTTTTGAAGTGAACCCATTGAAATGAGATGCATTTATAGATTTTTCTAGGCATGTACCTGTATTTCAATATAAATAATAAAAATCTTTCCTTTCCTTTGCTGTCTACATGAAAAAGCATTGAATAACTCCATCTTCATATAGAGCAATGACTGAAGTCATATCACAGAAATCGTAAGAAGAAAACTGATGCTCTTGTCTTACACCATTACTGCTTTCACAGAAGCTATAGGAGGGTAGTAATAGCTTAAGAAATTTTCATTCAGATAACTGGAAGTAAACTCATATGCCACTACTGTGTGGGCTCTGGGGCTGAACAGAAACAGGTGAGGGATATGATTTTGTCATGTAAAGTCTTTTTTAATTTATTGTTTGACTCCATTTAATTTATTGTTTGACTCCAAATCCTCTTATCACTGTGATCGCCCGAGTTCCTATCTCTTTTACAGTCTCTGTACAGTGAGCTCCAGGTGAGAACACTCTGGAATTAGGAGAAAGGGAGGTACTGAGAGTCTCATCACTTCTTATGGGTTTGCCCACAGCTGTAGCTTTACTCTGAATTCAACCTGTCTTTGAGGAGTCACCATGTGAGCAACATGAGTTGGTCCACAATTAGCCTGGCCTTGCTAATGGCAGACAGCATAGATGAGAGTAAACGTTTCTGTGGCTCCTTCAGTCTGTGACAATCCTTTGAATTGTATTTAATTAAAGAGTGTACACAATGGCTTTCTTTGCAGTATCAGACTGTGCAGTAATCCTCTAACAATTGTTGGGATCCGGCGGGAAGGAAAACTCTCATTAATAAAGACTTTGGGGATAATTCCACACAAGAATTGCTGCAGAATTCAGAGCTGCAGGAAATCACGTCCAGAAAAACATTTGCTTTGTCTTTCTGCTCAGGGCTTCAGAGTGTGTGCAGAAAAAAACGCCCGACAAACCCACCACAATTTTTACATGGTACCTTGGGCTTGACAAGGCGGCTTAGTAAAGGAAGGTTTACCCACAATGGATATGGCCAAGAAGTTGGATTAATGTTCACTAGCTGATGTTAATGTGAGCTAACCAAAGCTGGTCATGCTTTTCCTTTATCTACAATTTTTGGATGGGAAATGTGAATTAATGTAATCCTTAGCCCCTTGTCTGCATGGCCAGTTGCCCGCTGCAGTGAAAGGTGCCAAGCCCCAAATCTCTGCCTTTTCTACAGAAACAAACCCCAAAGAAATAAACTAAAACAACATAGAAGAAAAAAAAAAAAAAAACCAAACAGAACTGGGAAAGAAGTGAAGTAAGCTTATACCAAGCTGTCTATTGTAAAGTCTACTTCAATCTTTTCTAGGAGGAATAGTCCAAGTAAGTAGAGTTATTTAGCCCCTCATCCCAGGGAAGGTCCCCCCTTGGCAGGCAAGATTAGCAGCTCTGGTGAGGTTATTTTCAGCCATGAGCATTTCGTCAACTGGGAGTTGACTTAATGCAGCTGAACTTATTGCCCTACTTCACCATCAAGTCAGCTGAACTGGTGACCTACCAACAAAGAGAGACACACTTTTCTGTTTCCTAATGATGCTTAAAGCTGTGATTTTTATTTTAGTTTAGCTGTCTTTGTTAACCTATAGCAATGATGGCTGTGATATGTCAGGGTTATTAGTGCTATCACTAGGGAGGTAGAAGGAGGGTTGCTGTGATTGTTTGGGTTATTTATTTACTTGTTAATGGGGAAAATTAGCCATAGGCTGGACAGCTTCCAATCTGAGTCTGTTTGTTGACCTTGATGATTCAGTTAAAGGTCTTTAGACATTAAGTTCACACATCACTGACCTTCTCCAGCTCAGTAGTGGGTATTTTAGTTTGAACTGGTACAACTACAGTCAGTGAAGTGGGATGAAAGCCTTCAGGGCTGTTGCTCACTAGCTTTCTCTGGACTAGAAGGAATGATAAAAAATCTGTTCAAACTAAACATACAGATTTTACCCAGTGAAAATGAAGGAAGATGTTACACATCAAGAGAGAAGGTGAGATACATCCTAATCTTTGTTTGTTTGTTTACAGAATCATAGACTCATTTAATTTGAAAAGGACCTTTCAGATCTTTGAATCCAACCATAAACCTAGCACTGCCAAGTCCATCACTAAACTATATCACTAAGTACCACATCTGCATGTCTTTTAAATACCTCAAGCAGCAATGGCTCAACCATTTCCTTGGACACTTGTTACCTGGGAGAAGAGAACAACACCCAGGTCTCTACAACCTCCTTTCATGTGGCTGTAGAGAGCCGTAAATCATAGAATCACCAAGTTGGATAAGACCTCATGGATCATCAAGTCCAACCATTCCTATCTGCCACTAAACCATGTTGCTCGAGAGCAGTAAATCATAGAATCACCAAGTTGGATAAGACCTCATGGATCATCAAGTCCAACCATTCCTATCTGCCACTAAACCATGTCGATCAGCACCTCATCTACCTGTCTTTTAAATACCTCAGGGATGGTGACTCAACCGCCTCCCTGATCAGCCTGTTCCAGTGCCCAGTAACCCTTTCTGTGATTTTTTTTTCCTGATATCCAGCCTGAACCTCCCCTGGCAGAGCTTGAGGACATTCCCCCTTGTCCTGTCCCCTGTCACCTGGGAGAAGAGGCCAACACCTTCCTCTCCACAACCTCCTTTCAGGTAGTTGTAGAGAGCAATATCACCTCCCTTCAGGCTCCTCTTCTCAAAGCTAAACAACCCCAGTTCCCTGAGCAGTTCCTCGTAAAGTGTGCTCTCCAGCCCCTTCATCAGCTTTGTTGCTCTTCTCTGGACATGCTGCATCCCCTCAATATCTTTTTTTTGTAGTGAGGGGCCCAAAACTGAACACAGTATTTGAGGCGTGGCCTCACCAGCACCAATTACACTGCCCAACTCCTCTTGGCCACACTGTTTCTTATACTAACTTGGATGCTGATGGCCTTTTTGGCCACTTGAATGCAGCTAGTTCATATTCAAATGGCTTTCAACCAACACCCCCAGGTCTTTTTCCACAGGGCTGGTTTCCAGCCATGTGTCTCAGGTCTGTAGCGCTGCTTGAGGTTGTTGCAGCCCAAGTGCAGGACCCATCACTGAGCCTTGTTGAATGTCATACAACTGGCCTTGGCCCATCGATCCAGCCTGTCCTGTTAGAGAGCTTAATATATATGAGGTAGCTGGTTTTGGTTTGATGGATGCAACATATGATTAATTCATACAGACTCATGCTTCCTGGAGTGAAAGTTGTTGGACAAGCGGGATATCCTAGAACATCTCAACTGACGCTTGATACCTCGGCTCAGGACAGTAAATTCCATTCCAGTGTCTGGGTGTGCCTGAAATCAGTGGGGTTTGGGTGCCTAAACCCTCCTTCAGTAAATAAAGGCACCCGCATTGCTTAAAAGCTCACAGCAACTGAGAACCAGGACTACAAAAGCCAGGATCCACCTGTACTTTGGTATTTTAGCTTTTGGACTGTCTTTTTGCAGTGGTTTGCTTAATATGGATATCTTTCTTCTTAGAGTGGATGAACAAAAGTAGATATTTTTAAAATTACATCCAAAATCAAGTTTACCTGACTTTATCACGAGGCCATGTTTCAGAATATGAGCAATGAATCAACCTCTTTTTTTTTTTCTTTTTTTGAAAGGTGATAAGATACTTACTCAAAGGCAAATATTGGGTTTTTAAGGTAAACGTGTAATCAGCCAATTTAGGCATGCATTTTTAGTGAAGGCAAGATGCAGCACTGAAGTACTTGCTAATGGGCTTGGTAGAAAAATTACTACTAAAAAAAACCCATTTAAAATATGTTGTAGAAGTACACAGTGCTTTGCCAACACTGATCAAAGTTAGAGCTGTATGAATTCATTTATAAAGTGAAAACTTGAGTTATTTATAGATGTGAGATGAATTTGGCAATAGTTTAAGTCCAGAGAGTTAAAACTTTCCTTTGAAAAAGTCGGAATGTTTAGAAAACATTTCAATCTTTATATGTACAGCAAGTGTTCTGAAAATCTCTCACGCTTCCCTTCATGCTTTTTTAAGGTTAAATAGAAAGGCAAGAAGCGCAGTAAATCAAAACAAAATGAATCTATGGTATTTTAGATAAGCAAAGATAAAATTTCCTGAGATCTGTTTCCCTTTGAGAAAAAGAAACATTTGAGTACAAAACCAACTCCAAATAATTCTCCCCTTTTCATGTTTATTTGGTTTTTATTTTTAATTTGATTAGAAAAGCACATAATTAATTGTTTATAGACCACTAATCAAGGCTCATTCCAAGCCTAAAGGAACTAACAGTCTGAACAAGACATGGGTGAAACAGGGAAGAGAGCAAGTTGGGTTCATAAATGGTGAGAGTAAATTTAACACGCTAGATTATTTAATAATATTAATCCAAATGGCAGTTTTCATCAAGGATTTCTGGGCCTTCTGTCTTACAAACTTGTCTGGCAAATAAATAGATAGAGAAATAGCTTCCATATTTTGAAATGAGACATGGAAAGTTCTGGCTTTTCCTTTCTCTGCTGATTTCTGTTGAAAATATATGCTTTTTCGAAAATTCTACTAGAATGAACACTGAATCAATGACTTTTTACAGGCAAAGGCTCATCACCTGTCCTCAAAAGCTGTCCTTGAAGCTCACCCAACTCATGCTTTTTTCCTACATCACATTTAACTGTGACAGTTTAAACTCAAGCCGAGACCTCTGCTCACTTCACATCATTCCCTCTTGCTGTCTTTTTGCAGCTGAATTTCTGAATAAGTTTCCCCCTGCTGAATGCCTTTTTCAATCTCTTTGAAAGAGATGGGGTTTTGTGCAATGCCATGTGTCATGGGACCTCAATACCTGCTTGCAATTGCCCTATCAATGAAGCAAGGTGTTCCCTCCACAGTGAGAGCATGTTGGTGATAAAGGGACCCTGTGTTACGTGACCCATTGTCCAGCTCCTTATTCCTCTTTTGGAGTGTAGATTGTCTTTTGTACATTTTATGATTGAGGCAGTTAATTAATTACATGTTGTAGGAAGTCCACAATTAATTACCTGAACATTTATAGCCAATGTTGTATTACAAACATGATATAATTAGGTCTGACTGAGGAGAAACCACTTGGGGGAAAATGTCTTGTCATTGGGAATTTCCTGCTTTTTGGCTCCTTGATCTCCTAATCTGTATCAGAGATTTCATTCTTATTTGATTTGGGTTTTGTTTTCCTTTGAATTAGTATGAGCCAGGAGGCAGGCCATGTGAGAACAGAGGGAATAAACCATGTAAGCACAGATCCCACTGCTCTTGGCATGAATATTAAAATTGCTGTCTCTCTGCCCTACATAGCTGTTAGTGCTAGGTTAGTCAGACAGGGTTCTCAGAGCATAAAGAAGCAGAATTGCTCCTTATCATCAGAAAAATATAAGTTGGGGTTTCTTTAAGGAAGGTATGGTTGGAAATGCTGTTTTATTCACCAGATTTCATGTTACATTCCCTTCTCTCATAAAATAAGGCTGGATGTATATCTTCCTTGTGCAGCAACTCAGGAGAGTTCAGATTGCCATGAATCCCCAAGAACACATCTCAGAGTACAGATGGATTTTACTCATTCTCTTCTTCTCTGCCCTTTCCGCAGGCATCCAGCACACGTCCAGAGTGCAGCATCATGCTGGAAATTGAAGAGGAGCGCAGCCAGTGCTTGGCAGAGCTTACTGGGGATAACCAGACTTCAGGTATTGGGACACTCTTTTCTCTCCGAAGCCTGCAAGCCAACATCACCCAGCCTCATAGCTGCCTTGTCCTTGCCATTTCTCACCCCATCTGCTGCTGGAGAGAGGCAGTTACTCCAGCTGATGTTGAGGTCTTGCATTATGAGGGAGAGAAATAGGTACTTCCAAAGTACAGTTCAACCAACCAAGAGTTTGAATAGCTCGATAGGGTATCGCTCACTGCCTTTCATCTGCTTAAGCCTAGCTTAGGTGTCTCGGTGTGTTTAATCACAATCAGTCACCCATCTCTCTGAACTAGAAATGTCTTGACCATTTTTTCCTTGGATCAGAAAGCCTGAAGTTCATGTAGGCCTTCATATGCTTCAAGAGAAGTCATGGAAACCACCTTCTTCTGAACTGCCCTCCCATCCCCATACCAAAATTGTTCCTGCCCTGGTGGTGAAGTGGACGAGGGAAGGATGTGCTTCAGGGCTGCAAATTATCTATGAAATTGTGCTAGTAGGCTGAGATCCTCTCCTTGTTCGCATAACGTGGAGCACGCACCACGTTGGGCAATCCTCCTGGAAGGCTCTGTGGTCCCCTTAACCCACTCCCTGCTTCAGCGATCAGGAGAGGACAGCAAGGTCAATGATGCCACTTTTACTCTCAGGCCTCCCAAGGTTTTTCCATCCTAGCCTCAGGCAGCAAACATTGGACTGTACCTCCCTTGGGGAGCAGGAATGGCACACCATGCATTGGGCACGTGGGGTTTCAGAGCAGGAGAGAGACTGCGGGATGTTGGTGTGGGCAGAGGAGCTGTAGGTCAACCTGCCAGGTAGGGCGTAGGTGGGTGATGTTGAAAAGGTCTAGGCTAACACAATTCCCCAGTTGGCAGCCTGCAGAGAGCTTGGGAAAATTTGACACAGCCACCCATGCTTGGTCTTAAATTGTAGAGATTAGTGTGGCAGAGAGAGAAAGCTTGTGGTTTGGATGCTGTGTCATCCCATCCCAGAGCAGTGCTGTCAAAACCCCAAGAGCAAACTATTGAGTGGGACCTCTCCCCCTCCAAGTGCCTCTTTCAAGTTACAGGTCCTGGTTTTGTGAGAAAAAGAGGTGTAGGGACCAGTGTCAAGTTCTGAAAAGAAGGGATCGCATTGCTGGAGGAAAGGGTGGGAAGATTTGTATCCTGCTTGATATTTGCATCCCACCTCTTGAAAGAGAAAAAAGTGAAAGAGGACGTCTTCACATCATCTTCCCCTTGCCAATGCTTGCAGTTAGGCTACAGATTGAAGGACTGTCTACACAATGCTCAAGGATAGAATAGCATCCTGGGAAACAAGCTGATCCTTGCAGAAGCTTTAAAGAATGCAAGGACAGCTTTTGGCCCCTGCTTTTATCTACTAAGATATGATTTTCTCTGATTCGGAAACTATTTCAAGTGTCTCTCTACAGTTAGAGGGAGTCATTTGATGAAATGTTCTCCTGGAATCCAGTAAAAAGAAGAGCCAGAATCGTTAAAACATTCCTCTGAAAGCCAATTAAATGCTCCGTTTCATGTTCATAGATATTTAAAGAAATTCAATTAAATGCAGCACATTCAAAATAGAGAAATGCTTAAAGTGTTAATTTTTTTTCTACTTTTGCAAGATGTTTTTTTGCATTTGAAATTTAGATCCAAACCAGCATTTCTTCTCTCAATGAACTCAGCCATTGAAGATGTTTTTTTCCTGATTCTAAGGTAAAAAACACACTCAAACGTGTTGCAAACCCTTAATGGCCAAGCACTAGCAAGTAGATAAAAATTCTTTGGAATTTTTTTTCCCCAACGGAATGCTTAAATTTTGGACTGGGATAATTCTGCATTTCCACCAGTTGTTACCTGTAGTCATTTAATGGGAAATTGCGGTTGTGAGCACTGTAAAATGTTTTGTCCATGGAGACAGTACTCACTATTCCTGTGTTAATGTCAAATGTCATTTTATTTGTCTGCATATCCTGGGTAGAAATGATCATTCGTGACATCAGTGTGGAACAAATGTGTGTAGGGACACAGCGTGTATCCAACCAAATTTTACACTGCAATCTGTATGGTAAACAGTTGGCACCATTTGTACCAAAATGTCAGCACAGGAAGGACATGGATCTGTTAGAGGGAGTCCAGAGGAGGACTGTAAAGATGATCAGAGGGCTGGAGCACCTCATCTATGAGTACACGCTGGGAGCTAGGTTTGCTCAGCCTAGAGAAGAGTAGACTCGAGGGAGACTTTATTTTAGCCTTCCAATACTTAAGAAAGGGCTATAGGAAAGCTTGGAAGTGTGATGATAGGACAAGGGGATATGGTTTTAAGCTGAAAGAGCGGAGATGAAGATTGCACGTTAGGAAGAAATATTTTACTGTGAGGGTGGTGAGGTACTAGAACAGGTTGCCTTGAGAAGTTGTGCAAGCCACATCCCAGGAGGTTGGATGAGGCTTTGTGCAACCTGCTCCAGTGGGAGGTATCCCTGCACATGGCAGGATTATTGGAACTGGATGATCTTTAAGACCCTTTCCAACCCAAACCATTCTGCGATTGTATGATTTGAGAGCTCAATACCATAGACACAGCTGCCCTTGCAATCAAGAGAAAGAAAGCAGCAAATTTAATTGGCTCTCAAATGGGTGAATATGTGTGAATCATCTTATGGAGGAGTCTGTTTGAAAAGTATTGTGGACAGGTAACTTTAAAGTGCCGAAATGAGATGTTTCCTCCTTGGAGTGTTAAAGGCTAAGTGTGTGAGCCCTAGTAGGTCGAAAAAGATGTATTTCTGGAGTGACACTCCCTATATTCAGTAAATGCAGCTGAGCATAGATGCAAAATAAAACTTTGAACTTTGACGGTCAGGGGTGAGGGGAAGTTTGTTATGGAGAAATGTTTTGAAGATGATGACATGTAATCGTATAGTGATGACTGTTAAATCTGAGTGTTGCTGGAAAGAAAAAATCCTTGTAAAACTCTCAGGAAAAATGTAGTTTTAACACAGTTCAGTCCCACAGAGAAGGATTATGGAAAGCAACTGATGTTCTCTGCTGTCCATCCTGTAAGGCCTTGATTAATGCCAGGTAGGTTTGTTGCCTTTTGCACATTCCACATCCTTTCAACAAAAAGAAAATCACTTGAGATTTAACAACCGATTTGTTATCCTTTCTAATTAAATGAGTGGAAATGAGGAAACACCATTTCAGTACAGTCTGGAAATAAAGCTTTGTTTAGAAGCCATTATCACATGTATTGATTAGAGGGGTTTAATCAAGGGTGTAATTCGATGTGTCAGATACATTAGTCACTTATTAAGAACCACCTGATGGTGCTGCTGAGATTGAAGCTCAGGAGAAGCAGTTAAATTTCCACTGATAAACAAGAACGTCTGTCTTAATGCTCTTTTGTCTTCAATACCCATTCCTTATGTCTATGTACATGGGTGAGAGCCCATTCAAATTAAATCTCTGTGTTTTCATTGCTGGTAGTAGATGCCAATTGCTGTTTGTAGTGTCAGCAGTCAGGGTCCATAGGACTGCTGTTTATTATTAGCAGGATGGGAGTGTCTCTATTCCCTGCTAGGAGTGTGATTCGGTATCAGTGAAGTTACCCACATTTGAAGAGGCTGTAGCGGGGACACAGGACGAATGCAGGGGTCACAAAAGCAGGACTGATGAGAAGAGATTAGCTTATCAGCACAGGAAGGGCTGCAGAAGATGCAGCTGGGGAAAAAGCAGCAGGGAAGACCAGTTTAATCTGGCAATGTTTACACAGGAGACTAAAACGGCTGAGAGATCAAAGTCTGGACTTTAAAAGAAGTTTGTAACGCTTAGAGGACACTGAACAGCTTTTCTGGAGGTCTGCAGGAAGGAGTGTTTTGTTGACTTCACGGCAGAGCTTGCTCAGTTTATGAAAGGGTGTGTAGGATGCAGTTGTGTGTTGCTGGATTTCATGAGCAGAACTGCAATTGCAGTCCTCTGTCCTGTTATCCTTTTACCTCCATGCTGAAATAACTAGTAAAGTGACAGCTGTGGTCCGATACAGAAGTGGGTTCTTTACCATTAAAATCAAGACTAAGTAGTCTTGAGACTGGTTTATTTTACACAGACAGGTAGCTGTTGTAGTGGAATGATTTGGTGAGGGATTTCTTTCACTCGATTTTAGCTCTACTGCATTCTGGCCAAGTGTATGCATCTCTTAGGATGTGATGAATGATGTTCAGATTTTCTTGACTGTTGACAAGATCTTCATTTACTACGAGGTGATTCTTAGTGAGCAGCTTGGCTGTACTGGAAATAACTAAACTTTGCAGATGATTCCTGTCCTGGTGTTCACTGGCTTGGGAGGGATTTGGTGAAATGAAGTATCAATTTCATCTTTAGGAGTACTGAATATGTTTGTTTACATACAGAATTGCATTTCAGGAAACTAAACTTTCAATAGTGTATTTGTTAGATTCGCCCCCAAAGGGTGCGCACAATATGTTTTGAGACATTATTAGAAAAATTCTTCTGAAAAATCTATAACTGTGCCAGTGGCAGGATTCTTCCCTGCTTAGTGCAGGAGACAATGTATAAAATGCCTCATCTCAATCTCTGTGCAGACTGTGTTCCTAAAGCACCTAAAACTCAACTCAGTGAGGTTGCTTGCACCATTTCTATGAAGTGATATTGAATACATTTTGCTGGGGTTTGACATGTTGGAAAATGAGTTTTGGTTATTCCTCCCCTTATCACACAGCTAAGGATAAATCACTGCTGGATTGCGTCACACACAGATGTGCCAAAGTGTTGGACTAAATAAATGTGTAGTTTTGTTACGTGTGAAGTGTCTGGTGTTCCTTGCAGAAAAACAGTCATTCTCATGGCTGGCATTAATGCCACAGATCATATCTCCCTGGAATGACAACGTGCAAATGTAAATCATTAGCTGTGGATGCCTTAATATCCCATCCTAAGAATCTTTTACTGCCATGCTATTCTGGTCTCGCAGTTGGTCTCCCTGCAAACTTTGTCTCATTTGGTATCCATAGATTATTGCAACTACAGCAGCACTGCGGCTGCAGTTAAGGTGAGTGATTCCTGAGTCTCTTGGCCTTAGTTTTCCTCTTTTAAAATAGAAATATTAATATTTTCCTACCTAGCAGGGGTAAGGTAAGGACAAATAACTTGAAAATTGTCCAGCTTCTTTATGATTGAGACTTATAAAAGTACTGTGGGTATACAGAATAATAGGAAATGCAGTATTTTGGCATCCCCCATAATTTTAAATCCCAGGAAACTACTATGTCTCTGGGTAGAAATAACACCCGAAAGGAGAAAATTCAGTTCATCCAGCCTAGGTTCCCTCTTCTCTTTCTCCACCTCTCTTCTCTGAAATAAACCTGTACACAGTAGCATACATCAGTCTGCAATGACTTTGAGTGCAAATCTTCGGATGATGTTCTCCCTGAAGTTGCTTAGGAAGTTCCTTAGGGATGCTCAAGTTATATCTAACATAAACAAAGCCCCATTCCCTTTTATGCCATTGCCAAGCAGTGCAGTGGTGTAACAGACATGCAGAGGCAGGAACTCAAGTCTTGACAGTGCTCCATCATCTAGAACATCTGCACCTTCAGTTCAGCAGCATCCTGGTGCAGTTACACCACTGACCCACAGCACTGGTTTCTGCAATATTGGTGCACTGTAAGCAACCAGTGGCAGGTCAGGTCAGAGCTGGAAGGTTGGCTGCATCGTTTAAAAAGGTTTCCAGGTCATCCAAAATTTTTAGCTGCCAGCAGCTGTGGGAGACCTACCTGGGCAACTGCAGGATCAGTTCAGCCAAGTTAGTTCTAGGTTTGAATGCCTCCAGTGAGAGGTCTCTCCGCTGCTCTGACTGACAAACATGACGAGAAATTTTTGAGTGTTGCTTTGTAGTTTGGCGTTTGCATGCTGCTGGTAGCTGCTATGATAGCAGGCTATGAGTTACCCAGTAGCTGCCTGTGCTGTCTTCTTTCCTTTCTCTTTTCTTTGTGGCTGTACGGGGCTGCTTCTTGACTGACATCTGCTACCACTGCAATATTAAACAAATTAAAAAGGTAATTGCACAAGCTGGAGTTCTCCAAGGCACTTAGTCAATTTAGGAGCTTATAATAAACAGAGTTCTTCAGTTCTCTGCATTAGCTTGCAATGCTTACAAACATATTTCTAAAGCAAAGAACGGAATCCCAGCCCCACTGAAAACCAAGATAGTTTTTCAACTAGGACATCTCTGTGCAATACAGTGACTGCTTGGCTGACAGCAGTTAGCAGCAGTAGGGAAGCTCTCCCAGGGATCAAGAGGAAAGGGTGTTTGCAGGAGGTTTTGCTTTCCAGGCCCACAGCTGGTGGCAAATCTCACATGTGAAGTGCAGCTGAGCACCTAAAGTCTTGCTGCAAGGCAGATCTCACCACTGCATTGCTTCTTGCTGACTTCCACTTGCTTTTTTTATTTAATGATCCCTAAGCATAAAGGGTTGTTTTGGTTTTGTTTTTAAGAAAGCTTCACCTCTCTATGGGTGAAGTTTACAAACAGTTCAGCTTAAGCTGGAGCACTCAAATTAAATAAAAAAAAGTAACCCTCCCTTTTTTGTTAAAAAGACTAGGAAAGCAATTGGGTCTAGGTTTGTTGGCTCAGCTTATTATCAGTTTATCCCATTGTTGCTAATCAATTTGCTCTGTAATCAGATATTCTTTCACAAGCAGGAGAGTAATTTAGGGATGGCAGTTGAATGAGGTACTTTGACTTGTGTTTGGATAGAATGAACAGCTCTGAATACCATTCTGCTGTGCAGAATGTATGGTGGTGTATGGTAAAAAACCTTTGTGGAGAGAAGTGGGAATATCAGGCAGGTCTTTGGCACAGAAATCCTGGCCAAAGTTTGGACTTTAATGGCATAGAAGTTTGAGTATGAGGGAAAATATGCAATAACAGAGAGGAGAGCTTTAAACCACAGAAGACTCCCAGCATTAGAGCCAGTTGGGATCTCCTGGTATCACCTAGTCCAAACCCCTGATTAAAGCATGGTCAGCCAAATCAAGTTGCTCAGGCCCATGTCTAGCTGGGTTTTAAATAAAACACAACCTCTCAATACAACCTGTTCCAGTGTTTAAATATGTTAACAGGGGGGAAATAATCTTAATTATAAGTGGAATTTTAGTTTGTATCCATTGTGTCTCTGTTTTCTTTGCTTTCCAATGAACACCATTTGATATTTATACACATTGATAAAATGTTCTCTTCTCTCCTCTCCTCTCCTCTCCTCTCCTCTCCTCTCCTCTCCTCTCCTCTCCTCTCCTCTCCTCTCCTCTCCTCTCCTCTCCTCTCCTCTCCTCTCCTCTCCTCTCCTCTCCTCTCCTCTCCTCTCCTCTCCTCTCCTCTCCTCTCCTCTCCTCTCCTCTCCTCTCCTCTCCTCTCCTCTCCTCTCCTCTCCTCTCCTCTCCTCTCCTCTCCTCTCCTCTCCTCTCCTCTCCTCTCCTCTCCTCTCCTCTCCTCTCCTCTCCTCTCCTCTCCTCTCCTCTTTCCCAGCTTTCTCAATCTTTCTTCAAATGTGCTCCAGTTCCTCAGTGTTCTTTGCAGCCTTTCCCTGGACTCTTTCCTGTCTGTCTATGTCTCTCATGTACTGGGGAGCCTAGACATGGACCCATCATGTACTGGGGAGCCTAGACATGGACCCAGCATCCCACGTTAGTCTAACTAGCACTGAGGGGATGGGAAGAATCACCTCCCTAAATCTATTGGCAACACTCCTCCTAATTCAGCCTAGGATAACATTCACCTTCTTTGTGGCAAGGGGACATGGCTGGTTTATGTTCAGCCACCAGGTCCTTCTCTTCAAAGCTACTCTGCAGCGTGTATGTGTGCATGGCATTATTGCTTACCAAGTGTAGGATTTTGGATTTCCCTTTGCTGAATTTCTGTCACTTTATGGGTTTTCGCCCCCCCCCCCTCCTTTTTTTTTTTCCTCCAAAAAGGAACACTTTCAGCTTGATTTGTAAGCTAAATTCTTGTAGAAGTTTGAGTGGAACAAGCTCAGAACTTCCGATATTCACAGCTGGAGGCTGCCAGTATCTGAGTCAGACCAGCGTTTAGTCTATCTGTTCCTCACAGTTCAGTATTACAGAAATAGCTGAGATGCTTAGCTAAGCATCAGTAAAAACTGCCAATAGCCATCAAGGAGCTACTAGAGTTGAACTACTTCTGATACCTGAAGTACTTCAGCTCTGCACTTTGTATTTGCAATCTGTCGGTCTTCCAAGCAGGGCTTGAAACCCGATCAAAATGTCAGAAAATTTGAAAATGTAGAGTAAAAAAAACCACAACAGTACCAATCCCCCTCCCAATGCCTGTTCGTATCTGCTTAACTTGTATATGCTTCGTATTTGTTGTGGGCAGTAGGGCTGAGTCCTGCAAGACCATCATCAGCATCGTCACATGCAAACAAATTGAGGGGGGAAATGGCCCATGTTGTTTATTCTCTGTAAACTGCTTTTGCTGTTCTGCAGGCCTAGAGTGGAGGTTGGCTTGAAAAGCCAAATTTGGAGCTTGGGTTCTTTGACAGTTTCCTTTGAAGAAGTCAAGGCGTGTTTGGTGGGAGAATAAGCAGTGAACATATGGATATTAGAAGTCAAGCTGGAAAAACGTTAATGAAGTTTAAACGAGGAGTCTGTTTATTCATTACCATCTGTTTATTGTGCAGTAAGATAAGAAATAATTAATAGTTCCTTGCTTGTAAAAGTTCAAGTGAATTCTCACCTTCCAGTTGCATAAGACCTTCTGGGATAGATGATGTGTCAGTCGGATTTGCGTGACAGCCTGGTTATCAGCAGCTCTCCAGGCACTCCATTGCCACAGAGGGGTGGAGAATGGACTGCCCACTCAAAATTGGGAATGTGCTGTGCTTTCTGACTTCATTAGGCTTGTGATACCTCTCTGAAACTTGCTAGGTGCTCGTGTGTGTGTTCATTGCACCTTCACATAGATGGGGATGGACATTTTTGTTAACAAAGGCCGCTGGTTTAGACTCGGTAGCAAAGGGAGCATTCAGATGAGCCACTGAACTGGCGGAGTATGCTAGCTTCCAGGGGAAATATATATCTTGGCAGACATCTAAAGCAAGGCTCTGGTAATAATGTAAGGTAACGCTGGTATAGCC
This sequence comes from Clamator glandarius, assembly GCA_033459285.1. Lineage (NCBI taxonomy): Eukaryota > Metazoa > Chordata > Aves > Cuculiformes > Cuculidae > Clamator > Clamator glandarius. Next base: position 736,392 of record JAUNZM010001061.1, on the reverse strand, counting down.
AGAGGAGAGACCTGCCTCCAGGCTGAAAAGATCTACAGAGAGGTCTTCATACATACAATCATACAATAACCAGGTTGGAAGAGACCCACCAAATCATCGAGTCCAACCATTCCTATCAAACACTAAACCATGCCCCTTAGCACCTCATCCACCCATGCCTTAAACACCTCCAGGGAAGGTGAATCAACCGCCTCCCTGGGCGTTTGAATGGAGTGGTACGAACTACAAGAAATCTTTTCTCCAAACTACTGAATGTAGGAACAAGCTGTGAAGAATCATTAGTTGGATGCTGGGTTTCCTTCCTCGCAGGGGAAGCAGGCAGCCTTGCCCGCTTGGTTCAGAGCACTCAAAGAGTAAAGTCACATAGTCAGACACTTGGACAGGGGTTGGAACCTTTGAGCCCTTAGCCACACATCAAAGTTCTTAACAGATGCCTTTGGCTAATCAGTGTGGCCTCTGATTGTCATTTCAGAATTGTGTAGGGCTTTCCTAAGTCTTGTACTATATCCACCAGCTCTTTCAGAAATCTCACATAACCTGGGACGTCAGGAATGGCATTAAATGACTGCTGCTGTTCAGCTAAATCCAGCCCTGAGGATCAAGTTGACATACGCAATGAAGCCTGGAGAAGAATTTAGTTCAGTTTAAAATAATACATACAGTTGATCTTAATGAATTCTTTAAAGGCAAAGGGACCTGCAAGATATCTTTCCACAGTATCCTTCATTTACTGTACTTTATTACTCTGGTCTAGGTGATATAAATGGTGTCTTGGCTTCAGTCTTGCTGTGAAACAAGAGCAGCATCAAGCAAATTCCAGATATGACATCAGTCTTCCCCATTCCTGGACAATGTGTCCTCTAAAACAGTAGAAAATTCAATCATGTGGCATCAAGACCTTAAACCCCAGACTCTCATTTATCTCTCTTTTAAGGATCAGTACCAGAGTCAAGGTGCCTTTTATTTAAGAGAAGTTTATCTTCCCTTTATTGTAGAGTGGCCGTGATACTCAGTTGGGACAGGTTACTGCATTATACCTCCAAAAGGTCTTCCTTCATTAACATTTTCCCCATCTGCTCTGGGATTCTTCCCAGCCACCAACGCTTCGTGCTGCAGCTCTTAGAGGTGGAAAGTGTTCTCTGGAAATTCAAAAGAGAGATAAGTCTGCCCTGTAGTTTTCAGATGATAGCCTTTCCTCGACTACACTAGGAAGGCTGGTTTTGGAAACATGAAAAGAAAGCATGTGTTGCAATGGTGGTAAACCCAGCTTCAACCCTTATATGTGAGCAGCTTCCTAAATGTTATGCTGGCTCTCCAATCCTGTCTGAGGCTGATGGTCATTTTTCCAGGCCATGAGTCTCATTCTGAGGAAAAATTACCCAAAGATGTTTTTCCTATGCAGCTGTTATCCAGCTGTTCAGCCTTTCTCGGTAACTCACTGTTCAAGGAGGGCACATCTCTCCACTGATGACTTCTAATTCCCGGGTGAATGGTGGTACCTTCTCAGTTGTTTGTTTTTGCCTGAACATACCCTGTCACCTGAAGTCCAGACACCTATCAGTGACAGGGTGAAATTCAAACAGATCTATATAGCACCTCATCATTCTTCTCTCTGATTTTTGCCTTTAACTCACATTTCTACAGAAACTATCACAAGATAAACATTACAACATCTTTTTTCTGCCTTAATATGCTGTAGAGATGGAAGCTTTTCTTCTGTTTTGCCTGTTGCTGATATGTCCTGGCTGCAATCTTTCTAAGAAACAACACTGTTTATTTGACTTGGGAACTGCTGTCTTGTAGCCTGTCGGGATTAACGGGCATTTAGTGAACATGTCTTGTACTGAAAAAGGCATTTTAGTTTGGAGGCTATGTAACATTTTTACGTGCCATCAGACTTTTTGGTTACCTTTTATTTTTGTTACCACTGGATAATGGATTATTGCACACAGACTTAGTTATGCAAAGGTTACAAAAATAAGGAAAAAATGCCATTGCTACAGACCAGTCGAAAGCAAATTCAAAGCATTGTCTTTGGATAATTGCTCAGACAAAACCCATCTACACAGGGCTTTTGTTTCTGATAACAGCTCATCTTTGTCCCCCTCGCATCCTGATTTCTGGTTAAGAAATCTCTGCTTCCTCAGCTTTTTTATTTTTCTTTTCCCACTGACTATATCAGAGCACTTTCATGATGTTATCTGCCCTTTTTACATAGGGTAAATGCATTGGAAAACGTTGCATATACCATCAGTTATGAATTCCTATCACAATGTATTACTGAGATATGAAACCTGCTGCAGCTAGAGATTTTTCCACTAATTTTACTATTCATTTGACTTCTGTAATATAGGTGCTTTTATTTCTTGATATCCAAACCTGTTAATGTGGAAGAGTGGAATTCATGTGAAGCTGAGGTCAGAGGTACCATGCTTCACATTCACCAGCCCTAGGTAAGGTTTCTGTTATGGAAAGCTTTTCATTTATTGGTGCCTCACAAATTCAGCTTTTCTTTTGTTTTGCCTTCTAACCATTAAATATGCCTCCACGTGAAGCCTAAGTTTTCTGGTCCCTCTTGTCCCTTCCTACAGAGCTAAGGTACAGTGCTCCAACAGAACATTTCCTGCTTTTGCAGATGCTTCTCTGTGTTTATGGGTGAGAAGCACATTTCCAGCACTAACTCCAGCACATTCAGTGAGCAAGAGCAAGATCACGAAGATTTTACATGGCACACACTGCCTTTGTGCAAAGACTGCAGTATATTTCTAGCAACAAGACTAGGTAGTCTGTGGCTTACGGTTTGTAGAGGAAACTTCCATTTTACCTTTCCTTTTTTAAAGTGAGGTGTCATATCTCAGCTCAATATTTACTGTGAAGGAGAGCAACATTGACTGAAAATCTCCATCACAAAGCACATCATTTGGTCTTGAAGGTACTGGATGATCCTTTAAAGTAGCAACAGGGTAAAATTCCTCTTAATCATGCCATAATTGCTGCAAGGAGACCTTTCACGGCTTATTCCAGTCTGGTAAGCTGTGGGCACATCATCAGGGGGGCTGTTACTTGCCTGTTTGCCTTCAATGAGCAAGTCAAGCTCAGTAGGTCAGTGGGAGGGTTTGCACTTCGTTAAAGCGGTCAGGTCTCCTGAGCTCTTCTCTTGATGCTACTATTCAAGTTGCCATATGCACTAAACACTGGAAAATTGAGCAAAAGTCTCCCGACTCTCACAGTGCTTGAACCAGCACTGAGAGCTGCTCCACCCGTGTCCTGTCCTTGCTCAGCCTGTTTTATTAGGAAGACCCATAAAATCTCTAATGCTTTCCTCCTTGCAACACCTCTGTCTCCTTCTGGTAGGCAAGACAGAAAGATACAGAAGAGCTACAGTGTGGGTTAGTCCCATTTTAGATCTTAGATTATCAGAGTGAACACTTTTGCCTCCTCAACAGTTAAAATCTATTGTTAGAGGTTGAGCCTAATCATCTCCACTATGAATTGCTGTCTGGGTGTGCCAACGTGGGAAAAGCCATATAGGAAGAGTAGGTACCTAAATTTAAAGTCTGGTTCTCTATAAATCCAGTTCTGTGCAACTTCTGGAAGAACAGGGGAATTTGAGCAAGAAGGCAGGAAGCCACTAAAGCATCCTTTGTGTTCAGAGCACTAGAGATATATCTTTTGTTTAGATTCTGGTGAGGAGATAAGTAATGTTTTTGGCAACTCACTTCGTAAATCTTTGTCTTAACCCTTGGATCTTTTGTTTCAGTTTACATGTTCTGGAATTAGGCAGAAGGGCTCAGCTCACAAATTTGATTTACAACAAGAGTGATGAAAAAAGTGTTTATTTAGTTTGTTGCTTAAAGAAAGCATAAAAGATTATACTTTTTTTTAAACTTATTGCATAGTGTTGATGATGGAAAAACTCATAGGATTTTCATGCTTAAAAATAATCCTCCAGAAATAGTCCCTGGTGATTGCTTTCACACTGTTTAGAATGACTTAGTCTGGGGGCTTAAGGTGAAGTTTCCTTCAAATGTCTTTGAGTCAAGTTTCTGCAAACATTTTTGGAGAAATATACCTTTTGAGATTTCCTGTTGAATGCTTGGACAGCTTCTACTGGAAACCACTGCAGAAATGCAAACCAGCTTTTATAGCAAGTAACAATGCTCTTGTTACTTTCAAACTTGAATGCAGAGTGGGAAAAATGATATCACTATTTCTGTCTTGCCCCAGATACTGAGACAAAGTCCAAGGTAAACTCTTTTTACTTACCCTCAGTCTGGGAATCCTTTTAGTCTTCTGTGATTGCTCAGGTCTATTTTCTGCTGAGGGACTGCAAATCCTTCACTGAGGGATGAATAAAGGATGATCAGTGCATCACAGAGAGCACATCAGTGGTGGGAAGGAAATGCTACAGTGTCGGGGTTTTGCACGCCCTGGCAGGACTGTGGTTTTCCTTCAGCTAAATGACTTCTCTGTCACATCCTGCCTACAGTGCTGGAGTGATAGCGAGCAGCATGACAAGCAAAAAATAGCCAAATTAAATGCAAAGCCATGGAAAGTTGAAAGTGGAGCTCCGTAGGGATGGGTTTGCTTCAGAGCAGACTGTCAGTGCTGGTAAAAATAAAAACGTGATGAGGTGGACCTAGGGGAGGAGAGATGCCTGCAGGATGAGTGTATGAGTGAGGCTGGGGTGGGGAGCAGGAGGGCACAGCAATGAATATGGGAAGAAAAGAGTTGAATTTCGCAGGAAAGGGTGGTGGGGTTCATTTACTGAAACCTGGAGTCAAGCTAGTCCTGGTCAAATCCAATCTGTCAAAGAAAAATAAGGTAAAACCCTATTCTGCAAGTCCAGGGTGAGGCAGGATGTGGTAGAATTAAACCCACAAAAGATACAAGGGAGAAATGATAGGGAACTGCTTCCATGCTAGAAGCAACTAAATAGGCTGGGACATTTCAGCTTGAAAAAAGAGATGCCCGAGGAAGGATATGAAAGAGGATTTTATGTTTTTTCTCCTCAGGGAAAGGGATATTGTGATTAGGTTATGAATATTTCTGTCTTTGTAAAAGAACTAGACAATTCCTAGTGAAACTAGCAATAAGCAGGTTCAAAGTGAATTCAGAACAGACTGTACTTTTATTTTCAGTGGACACTTAAACTGGGCAACTCCTTGGCCAGAGAGGTTCTGTCTTGTAAAATTTCCGTGCTTTCAGAAGCAAAATCAAATTGCATTTAATTTAAAAGATATGTGAAAGAAAACTAAGGGTTTTTTTTTTATTACATATAACTTTTAAGATTTAAATAGAATATTATCGCTGATTCAGGAAGTTGCTGCTCTTAAGAGTGTAGGGCAGTAGTAGTAACCCAAGGCTCGTGACGGGTTTTCCTAGCCTCTACTCTAGCCAAAACCAAGCTGCCTGTCTGGAACCAAGTTAGTAGATTCTTGCATAAACCATCTTTTGGCATCTGTCTTCTTAGCTGGGCAAAAGCTTAGTACTCAACTGAGACCAGAAAGTTGATGTAGTGGAAATTGGCTGTAATGAGACCAAACTGGGCAAACCACAAGTGAGCACTTAAGCTTCACTTCTACGTGAGCTTGTCAGTGGAAGAATAAAGGTCATCCAATAGCTATTTACTCTCCTAACCCTCAGAGAAGTTGGAAACTACCTGCTAATATCAAATTGGAATGAAAGTGAGTTTCCATTGCACGCACACAACCAGTGATGGTACACAATGATATCTCAGCTAAAACTTTGCCTGTTATGTATCCATGGGTAGTGAGAGGCAGGCAAAGAGCAAAGATCCCAAGATCTTTTCTATCTTTGCTAATGGATATCTTTTCTATCTAAACACAGATTCAAAGAGCGGAAATCTTGTGTTTAATGTCCTTCAGAAGAGACCAGGAGTGACTCTTTTTGTTAGGGAGAATTTGGTGTGAATGAGAGATGTACTGAAAGGTTTATTTTCTGAACTGGGAATTCATGTAGGTTACAAGAGTGCCTGGCACCAGCCTAATGCCATTCATTTCTTTCTTCAGCCAAACCTAGTGACATCTCAGAACCATACCAAAGCTCTGGAAGTTATGTTTATTCATAAAAGAAAGTTACTCTCTGCTGCTTTCTAGATAAGCTTTGACCATATATTTGCTCTAAGTGTAGATATTACTCAAATAAATGTTTTTTCTACTCTAGTCTGCCAATTTTGCAACCTGCCTGTGCCTCATGACAGTTGACCAGTTTTCTGTTTATTATTCTTTTAAAGGGAGAGGAATTGAGGGCCTGATCTTTGATTCACATTTAGTAGAGGCAGTGGAAAAGGTTACCACCTTCTGCAGTTGTGGTGGGGTTTCCTAATTCATTGCAGCCAGGACTATGTCAGTGATCCTCAGTTACTTTGGAGTCAGAACCTCTTGGAGGATGGGTCTCCAAGACTGTCTGAGGCTGATGTAGCCCTTGGCTTGCACTTGGGGCATTTGGCTTGCCAAGAGTGAGGCTGAGCTGCTGGATGTAAAGACCTGAGGTCCAGCATGTGGGCAACAGCCTCCAAGCCCATTCTTTGAGCAAGACTTCAGGAGCCCACTTCAAGAGGGAGAGAGGTGGCTGCTAGTAATTACACTAATTGTGTGACTTATAGTGCAATGATCAACAGTTTAATCTGCTTATCTGAAAGAAGGTTAAAAGGCAGCTTCATTAGAGTTGTTAAGGATTTGTCTCTGCAGCCCTCCAGAAGAAGATATTTGGCTCCAGAGAGCACTTTGCAGTCTACCAGGCAACAGCAGGATGAGGCTGAGTGTCTGCAAGTCACGGTTAAAATAATGGAAAAGGAAGACTGTCTTTTACATATCTGTATATTTATAATGACAAGAGTTTAAAGAGTGTACCTGATTACATAGGGATGTAGCAAATGCTGCTGTCTTGAAAAAGTCAAATGCCTGTTTTTACACTGCTTCTCCAGACTCACTTGTGATCCTTTCCAAAGCAAAGCACACCCCTCAGTAGTGTGTATCTCTTGGCTTTCAGTAACAAGCAAATGAGCAGAGCAGTTCTTTTTATTGAAACAGAGTTAAAGGGTAGGTGTATTCATGGCTTACTTGCACCTGCTGCCTTGGGTGAGGATTGATAAATACCTTTGCAGATCCTGTGTGCAAGGGAGAAAACAACACCTAATTAATTAAGAGAGAAGCACTTGGCAATCACCAAATGTGATTTGATCAGGCAAAACAAATTATCATCCTTATTTTATTCATGAAGGCCAAGTGATGCCACAGAGAATAGAGGGATTTCCTTTTCCCAAGGCACGTTGCGGCTGTTTCTACTGCCAAATAGTTTTCTTAAGTATTGATCTGTCGTGCTAGCATGACTGAATATAGCCTGCCAATACCCTGATGCTAGCAGTTTGCTAGGGTAAAGTCTATCAGTTTTGGAGAAAGAAAACCATTTTCTGGAAGGCTTTTTCAGGATTGTCTGTGCCCTGGCTTGGATGGACAGGCACAAACTGTGGCCTGATGTTGTAATGGAATGACGACAGGACGAGCGGCAAGCATTTGGCTGCAAATGCAAAGCAACTTATGGGTGTCTTTCTTTGCATTGTTCCAATTCATTAAACTTGAGCATGCCCTCTTCTAGTCATAGGAGACAAGAGGACACCTCCAAAAAATGATTCATTTCTTCAACTTTAGATAACCACCCAACAGTGACGTGAACTGCCGGCCAGAGATCTGGTTTCCATTGGCTTCTTTAGGTTTAGGCTTCTGACTTTTAGATGCATAAAATTTAAAGGATATGAATCCCATTCTTAAAACCAGGGCCCTTCCAAGGCAGCTGCACAAATATTTTCAGCACATCTGTGGGGGCAAGAAGGAGAGAATGGTGCTCGAAGAGCTAATAGGCATGTATGAGAGGTCTTTACAAAGGCAGTAATTTTAAAGATCCACTTTGTCTGTCTTGCAAGGCCAGTCTTGTGTGTCTTCGCTTTATTTTAATCAAAGAACTTTTCTTACAAAAGTGAACACCTAGAAGTTTTTTTTATGTGTCACAGGTGGTGGTGAGAAAATGCTAAAACCAAAAAGGATGTAAATCAGAGAATCAAATTGCATTTAATTTAAAAGATCTGTGAAAGAAGACTAAGGGTTTTTTTTTTATTACATATAACTTTTAAGATTTTAAATAGAATATTATCCCTGATTCAGGAAGTTGCTGCTCTTAAGAGTGTAGGGCAGTAGTAGTAACCCAAGGCTCGTGGCGGGTTTTCCTAGCCTAGAATTCTCAAAGTGCATAATCCAGGACATTTAAAAAGCCATCTGATACTATCACCTTCTATTTTATTCTGCATTATATCCTGTCCTGAGGTAATGGATGCACTATAATTTAATGAGATTGATGGAGGAAAAGATCGTAGTACATGAAAGATCGTGTCATGAAATCATCTATTTTCCATGGGCAGAATAACTTACATCGTAATACGTTTGGAGCTGCTGGCTGTTTGGTGACAGAGGAGTCTGAAGCTGTGGAAACTGAGCTTTGCACATGGTGTTAGAAACACGAAAACTGGATTTTAATGAACACTACAGAAAAGTATGCATGAAGAAGATGCCGTCAGTTATTTTATTTTTCAGGCTCACCTCAGGCTTTTATTTGAAAAGTTCTGTTAGCTCATGAAAGAAAGAAGGAAGGAAGGAAGGAAAAATCCGTAAAGTAACTTTGAAAGAGAGCTGAGGGTTCTTTTTCAGCTTCAAAGCATTTGTGTGCTCTCTTTATTGATCTCAGACAGCATGCTGCCTCAGTCTGAACAGACTGATGATGACACCAGTGGTTTTCTTAGCTCATGTAGTAAAAGGTGATTTAAAAGAGGAGTTTTAGATCGGTACGTAATTACCAAGAAATGCAGCTTGACAATGGTTTTCACAGTTCCCTTTGCTTGCACGCGAGAGGTATTTTCATAAAGCTGTCTTCTTCATATTCTAGTTTCTCTTGTTAGGCTGTTGCCCTTAACAGCAACACGTTAGTCACATTTGGGGAAGTGTTGCAATCTAATGGGGCATGACAAATAACTGAGAGCAGAGGTGCTATAAAAAAGTGAAGTCTGTTGACAACCCATCTTTCTAACCCAGGCAGCAATTTAAATGCCGGTTGGAAATGTAAAGGGGAAAAAGAACTGTTTTCAAGATTCTAATAAGAACTCCATAATGTAACATATTGAGACAAATGCATGCTTGATTATGTTTTTAATTCAGGTCTTCCATCTCCTATTGGCCTCAGTGTTAATGTTACATTAATTAGCAGCACAGCATGTATGTTGTCATTAATGTCTTTTGAGAAAGCAGAAATAAAAGAGCAAAACCAGAGCACATTATAACTCTGTAGGAAAGATGTGCAGCTTTTATTCTCCTAGGAAATTTTTATCCTATCCTGAAAATGTTCAGAAATGTTTAATTTTAACAAAATCCTATGTTTTCTCTCTGAAGTTAGCTCTATTGGTTATACCTTCATTCCTTGCTTGGATAGCTAGTAGCCTTGCACCACTCTTCCATAGAGAGCATCTCCTGGTGAGGGCACTGCTCCTCCTCTTCCTCCAGGGTCATTTCGTACTTTCTCCCTTTTTAAGGAGGAAAAACTGCTCCTGGGCAAGGGATTTGGCTTCTGATCCCTTGATTGTCATCAGTGTCCCTTTCCTGCTGAGTGCAACCCCTGCACAATCATCTCATTTCAAGGTGAGAGAAGCGTAGGAGAAGCAGAGAAGGAAGAGGAGCATGTCTTCCATGTTCAGACCAAGTATTTTATTGCAGTAGGGAGAGATAAAAACAAGGAAGAGATAGATTTAATTAGGCATTTCTACCTTTTTCATCTGAAAAAGGGGTCTGTTGTCTATTAATTCTGATTTGTCCAGTTCTTGCACCAATCTGCTGTTCTTTCTGTACGGATTTCTAAAAAATTACAAATGCCACCAGTGCTGAATTTCAGGGACTGGAGCAGCTGAAAGGTGCACGTTTAAAGAAAATATGTGCCTGCACCAAGGTGATAGACTTCATACACCTTTGCACAGCCACTCTGCTCTGTCCTGATCCCCCTACTCTATCAATCAGATACCACTCGTGTTTGTTCTACCATCTGCTTTTCTCTTTTCCTCAGGTTGCAGAAGGCAATGGGACAACATCACATGCTGGCCTGAAGCAGAGGTGGGAGAAGTTGTGGTACGGCCATGCCCAAAGTACTTAAGATTCCTCACCACTTTTCTTGGTAAGCAAGACCAAACAGCGTATCTCAGTGGTAAATGGTTTTATGGCTTCACTGCCTGTGGGGTTTCACATCAAATCACAAGGGAAGCTTCTTGCTATCATCAGAAGGAGAAACAAGCTACTTGCACAAGGTAAAGGAGGTTTCCAAGCCATATGTGGATGCCCAAACCATTATAGCATCCCTCCTATCTGTCTTATCCTTCTTGCAACACCACATGCTACTCTGAATCACAGGGATGCAAAAGTGGCTCCTGGTGAGATCCAATAATATGGATCTTGTGCAGTGAAAATTGAATCGACCTGTGTAATAGTATGTTTGTTGTACAAAACAAACAGTTTAGCACTATAATTAATTAATTCTCTGACATAAAATAAACAAGCTAAAACTGTACGTATTAAAGTATTTTCTCTGCTGAAATGATGAATTTGGCTGCAGGCCAAGAATTTAACCTGATAAATAATGGGCAGGAGAGGTTAATGGAGAAAGTAGCTTAACTCACTCTTCAGGGTCTTCTGGGAAGCTTTAATTTATAACTCAGGTCTCAAGGGCTCTGCAGCAACAGGAATGTGTCTCCTGGTAGTTTTTAGTCATTATTTACCATTCTTATTGTAGTAAACCTGCAGACCTCCACAGAGAATTAAGCTCTTTTGCACTGGAGATTATGCACCAAGCTGATAACTCTCCACTTTTATAACCTTACAGTCCAAACTCTTATGATAGATTATGAATGGAAGTAAGGGTACAATATCACCTCTGTTTAACAAACCAGGACACTACACTGATTAATCAGCACATGTTGATAGCATGAATTGCCCAAGGCCACAACAAAAGTCTTTGCAGACCCAGGAAGGAAATTCAAAATCCCTGGAGTGCTATCCTAGTGTTGTAACCTCCCAGTTACCAGAACTTCCCAGTAGTTCATCAATACTGCATCAGCACCCAGGGGAAGCAGGCAGAAGCTGCTGTAATATCACATATTGCAGGACAAGACCCCTGTGCCTTGGTCCAGTCATGTGGAATAATCATTGCTGTTGACACTTTGTGCCCTTTCTTCTCCTGAGCACAGCATTAACTCACTGGGTTTCAGAGACCCAGCAGAGTTGGTTAAAGAGGAAGAAAAATCCTCTTTAAGAAGTTTTTCTAATATTTCATCCCACCAGAGTGAAGCAATATGGCAAGTATTATACACACACATATAAATGTGTGTGTGTGTGCATATATGATATATGATTCTAAATTACGTATGATCATACCTAATATGTATAATATATATGATCATATATGTATCATTGTATCTATGTTGAACTTAAACTAATGAAAATGGGATGCCTTTAATTGTCTGCTAGGATAGTCTTACGAGACTCAACAAACTTGCCCATTCAGGGTCATCTTCTGCTCTCTGGGATGTTCTATGACATCTCAGTTAGTCTCAAGGTTCACCTGCAGAAAGGTGCAGTTCCTTCATAGTTCATATGTCAGTGGATGTCTCAAAAGACAAGGCACGTGAATGGTTCCTGTTCTGGAAGAAGTCCAGACTCCACCAAGAGCATCACTTGGGCTCTCTGTGCACTCATCTCAGTGTGGCAAGCCAAGGAATTTCCTCAAACACAAGCCAAACCATGACCCTTCCCTGTATACCCATGTTGTAGCATGATTGCTGGCATTTGTGCAGTTCTGTGAGCAGTAAGCGCAGCAAATGTCATCTACCCTTGCAGCTGGCAATGTCAGCAGCCTTTTAAGGGATTTTACAATTCTTTGCATGAATTTCCTCCGGTTAAATGTAGTTTTCTGCATTTCACTGTCATCCAGGGGTTCCATTTACTGGAGAGATGGATGGATTGGTCAGTGATAGCTAGGGCATGATTCATTTCATCATAAATAAGCCACTTGGAGATCAAGGTGAAAAGCATCATGGAAAATACCCATTCCTCCTCATTTAACATGGTGAAACACAGAGCAACTTGCTTTGTTGGAGAAGGGAAATTCAGCACTCCTATCTGCAGTTTCTCAAGCTCCGCCAGGGGAGGGTTAGGCTGGACATTAGGAAAAAATTTTTCACAGAAATGGTCATTGGGCACTGGAACAGGCTGCCCAGGGAGGTGGTTGATTCACCTTCCCTGGAGGTGTTTAAGGCACGGGCGGATGAGGTGCTGAGGGGCATGGGTTAGTGTTTGATAGGAATGGTTGGACTCGATAATCCGGTGGGTCTCTTCCAACCTGGTGATTCTATGATTCTAATGCAGGCGTGTCTGTGCGAGGTAAGTGTCTATGTGTCTCTCCTTTAACATCAACAGCAATCTAGTCAGTGCAGTCAGCAGACTGCAGTCAGTGTGTAGGAACTTAACGCATGAGATGGCATTTGCTGTATCGATACATTTTTTCTGTTAAGTGTAGTGAAAATGCAGGCTTGAAGGCAGGCACCTACATTGTAGGCACTGTGGGCTCCCTTCAGCTTCCTTAATATAAACATCTGGTGCCATTTGAGATACCCTGGTAGAAATCCGTGATGATGCCTCAGCTGGTGCTAAGATACATCTATTTAGGGAACTGATTTTTAACCTGGAGTAGCATTCATATCAACTGATTTTAGAGTTGTAAAACTGTCTCAGAGCTTGTTTTAACCTCAGTGGTGAGAAGTAAGCTCTATAGAGGTGCATTTCAGCTGAGTTTTAAACTTCAGTGTCAAGGTGAGCTGAGTAACATTGATAAACACTAAATACTCTCTATTTACAATCAAATTATTTTAGAGCAGCTCTGTCAGATGTCAATGTCTTACAGTACATGAATCCTGCCTTTCCAGACCACATGTGCTAGTTTTTCCCTCTCTAAACAGAGAAACTGATGCCATTTATGAAGGCAAAACAGCAGCTTTGATTTTCTCTGAGCTATGCACTTTGTAGAATCATACACAAATGTGGAACGCAGATATGGTCTTAAATAAAGGGAGGGTAAGATTGTTTCTTGTTTTATAGGATTTTTGCAAAATTAATTCCATTAAAATTTGTGAAGCAGTGCTTCCTTTGCAGTAGTGAGCATCATTGAATAACTTTCAAGTAAATCAGTCATTCGGTTAATGTTTATGTCTTGCTCTTTGATCCCTGTGCAGGAACATGAAAGCATATACCAAAGTTGTGAGCAATAGAAAATCTTGTTTATATTTATGACAGGAAAAGGGTGAAATACTGGGAAAAAAAGAGTTAATGTGATTGTCTTGCCTACTGAGAACATGCTCTTTCAATTACTAATATCCTATCTCATGGTAAATAAAGGATAAAATATCTTGTGGCATTTAGAAACCTTAAAATGCCTAGCATAGCCTAGGCGTCATTTGATATTAAATTTTTATGCCAGTCACATATCCAGAAGATTTCCAGTATTTCATGACATTTGTCAGTACAATGTGAAGGCAATAGATGAACATATTTTTGGCATCTTCTGTTTTAAACTGAGTTACTTGCTATCCCCGGACCAGAGTGTTCCAGCTTTCTTTTGATACATAGAAGATGACATTTGTAATAAGGATTTATTTCCCAGTTTCTCCAAAAGCAAATTGTCCATTGTGCACAAGTTAAACAGCAAAAATTATCACTGACAGCTTTTAAGATTCAATTATGCAATTAGTTAACTTAAGCGGGTGGGGATGGGAATAACCAAGTTCTGGAATCCCACTCAACAAGGTGAGAGCCTTTTAACTTTGGGACTTGCTAAACTTCTTTTTTCCTCTGCTGCTTTAAATTTACTTCTGCTATCCTTTCTCCTCTCTCATGCGTGTGTTTTACTTCTTTTTCTTGCTCCACTTACCTTCCATGTGCTTAGCAGGCCTACTGACTGCAAGGACTACAATTCGTTATTAATTGTGTTCTATTTCTCTTTTCAAGCCATCTAGAACAGAACTATCCAGATTCTGCCTCTCTGTAGGTTGGTAGTGCTGCTTCCAGCATCACCCAGGCATGGCAGCTTCCTTGTGTGGAGCTAGCACACCAACACGTGCATGCATTTGCAACTCAGAAACCTTTATTGTTGTTCAAGTGCATTGAAACAATACCAGTACTGTTATCAGACATCTTGTAGCTGTATCTTTACTCCCCTACTCCACAAATTCTTGCTTTCCTTTCATTCTCCAATACATAACGTCTTCATCCTCTTACTTGTTTTGTTCATCATTTTCACATTAAACACCAGTTCTTTTCTGGTGCTAGAAACACACAGCCAAACACAAGGAAATACCACTTTTTGGTGTTGATGGGTTGCACGCCATGAACTTATACTTTTGCTAGACTAGTGGAGAGTACACAGCTTCATAGAGTCAGAATCATAGAATCTCTAGGTTGGAAAGGACCCACTGGATCATCGAGTCCAACCGTTCCTATCAATCATTAAAGCATGTCCCTCAGCACCTCATCCACCCATCTTTTAAACACCTCCAGGGAAGGTGACTCAACTACCTCCCTGGGCAGCCTGTTCCAGTGCCCAATGACCCTTTCCATGAAAATTTTTTTCCTGATGTCAAGCATGAACCTCCTCTGTCGGAGCTTGAGGCCGTTCCCTCTCATCCTGTCCCCTGTCACTTGGGAGAACAGTCCAGCTCCCTCCTCTCTACAACCTCCTTTCAGGTAGCTGTAGAGAGCAATGAGGTCTCCTCTCAGCCTCCTCCAGGCTAAACAACCCCAGCTCTCTCCGACACTCCTCGTAAGACTTGTTCTCCAGCCCCTTCACCAGCTTCGTTGCTCTTCTCTGGACTCGCTCCAAAGCCTCAACATCCTTCTTGTGCTGAGGGGCCCAGAACTGAACAGGTGTAGCCAAGTTGTGACAGTTCTGTCTGGAACAGTCATTGTCATCAGTGCATTTTTATGTGGGCAGAAAGCAATCAGAAAGTCTAACTGGCATTTCCAGCCAGTGCTGATTCTAGCTCTGCCATCCTCCTACTGCATTTAGATATAACTTGCTCTAACAGATTGAAATTTTAAAATTGTATCACAAGAAGACAGCAGAAATTCTCAGCAAACTATGACATTCGTGCACAAATAAAGAAAAAAGGTAATGTAAGGAAGTAGGACACTTACATGGGAATTTGCCCAATAGATCATAGATTGTGAAAACACCCCTTTGATTGCCTGCCTGAAGCATTTTTTAAGTTTCCACATGTCGTCTTGAATCATGCCTTGTACCAGTTGGATCTATGGGCCAGGTTTACTACCTGGAAGGCTCCTGAGATCTGTGAGCCACCGGACTAGAGTAGCTTCTCCAAGGCTGCTATTCTTCCAGAGTGCAGGAGGGAGGAGATGAATTGCCTCATCTTACAGTGGTTTCAAATTATGTTGCCACTATTATTTAGTCCTCCCTGTTGCACGTAAATGAAAAAGTTAAACTGAAGCTGTGAAAGACAGGTATTCTGGCAAATGAAAAGCCCATCATACTGCAAGAAACTTGAAGATTATGGCTTAGTGCTGCTAGACTTATTTAGGTTAGTAACACAGAAACTGGAAGTCCTAATTGCTAGAGTGAAATCAAGGAGGGGAAAAAAAGTGCTTTAAGCTAATATACAACAAATGCACAATGTGCAAACTGCCATGAACAGAGTCACAGTAGAAACTGGAGGAAGATTCCAGTGGGGATTTATATGGGAAGTAAAGACCAGATTTGGAGACAACCTTGTGCTTTAATGAGCTTTAATGTGATTAGATGATGTTAAGGATCTAAGACATCTCCAGGGCTACTTCTGCATGTTATTCTGATGGACCCACCTCATTCCATATGCAGTGAGCTAAAGGTACAAAGAGGGAAAGACACCAGACTCTGCCACTCCCTGACTTCCAGGAAGTTTAGGGACTCAGTTCTGCACATGTTTGTTGAATATTCAGATCTGATTCATGCATTATGAGCTATAAAGGCAAACCAAGATTGTAGGTATTAGTCTCACGTGAATCTTGAGTTGTCTCAGCAAAATTATATCCCCTCCTTTGAACGTCACAGCTAAGAATGCTGTCCATCTGGCTCAGGACATTTCTTGGCTTCAAGCTGCTGCTCTTTGTCTTGCTCAGCAAGCCCGAATCCTGCATGCTGAGAAGCAAATCCTCCAAGTCATAGCTGGCTTTGGATTTCCATGGAAGTGATGCTTTTACTGGCTACCTGGAGTCCTAGAACAAGCACTAAAGTTTCTGTCCTTATTGTTGACAGCTTTTAGGTGCACTTGCAGTTTTTTAGACTGATTTCTGTGATGCTCATTCAGCAGGTTTCGTGCTGGTCTTCAGGCAAGAACTAGGGTGGGATGGGAGTCATGTAACCAGACTCTTGTGGCTAACACCAGCTACAAAAAATTGACAGTTCTATTGTGTATTACTTCACATTTGTGCAAAGTAACACTAAGTGTTAAATTTTGCACTCTTTTAAACAGGAATTTTGAAATCACAGGGATATCTATCATGAAAAATCTGATTCATTAAACGGTGAGTTTTTCTTCTTACATGGCAGTTGGGATCTAAAAGGTCTAGGTTGTATGAGAAAAATTATTCAATCTGGTCAAGGGATTTATAAACTCCTGAATTTAAACAAGAGCATATGTTAATCAAGTTTGGGTTTCTACTGATTTCAACCTTGCTGCTCTCTGTCTGCATCATGCAGGTTGTCAGAGGCAGTAATGTCAGCCATATAAAAGCTCAGCATTAAACCTTGCTGGATATATGGTGTTTCTCCCGCAGTAAATAGCGAGGCACATCCAATGTGCCCTGGAGATGTTTCTCTGGGGTTGTGGTTTCCTCACTGTTCCTGGAGGGAAAGCTGTGGAGTAATTTAGAACAGACATTCAGAACCTCAGCTATTGGTGGACCAAATCTGCTCATCCACAAGCACATAGATAAAATTTTCCAAGGTATCTGCATCACTTCTGTGTTTAATATCATTGAAATTTGTATGCAAACATTGTCTGATATCTAAAGAACTTGGAGACAAATTCTTCTGTGGGTTTTTAAACCTGGAGTAACTCAATTTTATACTAGCATTAGCATTCAGAATCTGACCTGAAGTCATTATACAAGCCCTTTTCTGCATAAGCAGAACCCCAAGATTTCCTTGAGATCTAATTATGTTGTTGTGGGTGTTTTAAATTAGAATCCATTGTGAAGATAGTACTTCTTTTATGCTTTCTATCATTTTGAACTTGCACATTCATACTGTTCTGTCAGATAGCTTTTTCAATTGAATTTAAAAGTCATCTTTTTCTCTGCAGTACTTTTCAATTCAAAAAACAAAAATCAAGAGCTTTTTGTTGTCTTTTGTCATTCTCTTCTTTAACATTGTGTCCAAAGTTATTTTAAGTAGCGTTTGATCCTATGTACATCTCAGCTGTTGTGAACATTTATACACAAAACGTGGCTCATACCATCCCTGGACTCTGACTGATGGCCCTTTGGCAAATTCCATATTATTGACAATAAATGTCTAATTCTGCCATCTCATTATTTTTCCTGACACATCTGTAGAGAGATTTGGAAATTATACCCTCTCTCCATCCCTTCAATTTGAAACAGTTTGACTAATCCTTTGTAGCATTATCTAACTTCATTGGGACACAAGCCATGAAGTCGAATTCATTGGATGTATGACATTTAATGTTAATATTCAGATCCTAATGGTTCAGGCTGAAGCTGTACCCAACTATCACTGCTCCCCACCCCTTCTAGTTCTAACACACGTATGCAACTCTACAAAGCTGTGCAGAGCAAAGTGAAGAGCTCCCCTTGAAATACCATGAGGACAAGCCCCTCAAATTGTGAAGCAAGTGGTTAAATAGAGTACTACAGGTAGCCCCACTGAAGCCACCTACAAGCTTGCAGGTTTCTCATGAGGAGTCCTTCAAATGCTTTTGAATCCCTGTTGCCTCAAGGTGAGTCAAGGAGCAGAGTAAAGTCATGTCCTGGGATAGTCAGATGAAATTTGTAAGTAGGACGTGGACTCCAAGGGAGCTGGTCCTGTGCTGCCTTTCTTTTTGATAAGACTCCTTCCAGTGAACCGTAGGCACCTAAAATTAAGAATCTAATCTAAACTCCTTATCTAATTTCTCCCTCTAGGTAGGACATTTTTCCCTCTCTTTCAGGACATGGATTATCCCATGACATTTCTTAGGAAGGGATGAGGTAACCTTTGGATGTCTGATATGGTCTCTACAGGGAATCTGATAGAATACTTTAGATTAAACTCCTTACATTTCCCTGGCAAAAGCTATGTGAGATGAATATAAACCTTTTGCAAATGAAATTATCTATAATGGGTGGATGAAAACAAAGATACAGAATCACATTTATTTCTCCCCCTCCAAAAGTTATTCTTGTTTGCTAGAAAAACATGTTAAGCTCTCTCTCTTGAGCCAGCATTCTTTTTCTCAATTTTTCTTCTTTATTTTATATTGCTTTTGAAACTGGAATGAAGATGGAATAAAATGAGGAGAGGGATGAGCAGATGGCAGCAGATAAGCAGGAGACATTATCACTAACATCAAGAACCCAAAAATGAACCAGACCCACTATTTATTACCTACAATGTTCATTTTAAAGGAAACAAGCAGTTGAGTGCATCTGTTATGGATTTTTGTTCACTGAGTGCCCTCAACCTGTTCAGGTGCTCAGTCCAAATGAGCCTTCATATCACAAAGGCAGAATTGCCAGGAAACCTCCTTATTTATGTAGAACTGTGCCAAGTGTTTGCACAGCCTGCTTTGAGGTCACAGAAAAGGGGATAAATCAGCCAATGCTCCAGGTCCCTATGTCCATCAGGGCAGCCTCCAGCTCTAGTTGATGCTTATTTTTCTCATTTGTAATGGACAACAGAAGATCCAAGGCGGAAGACAGTACTGGATGACCCCATTTTCAAAAATCATAGTTGATTTTACATTCGTATTTAACACTGCACCTTTGCAGTGTTATCCAGCTCCAGCAGTGTGCAGGGATGTAAATAAAGAAACAAGTGGCTTTCTGGGTATACAGTGTATTTAAATCTGGAGTTTGCTTTTCAACTTTGAGATTTGTTTGCAACTGAGGTGTCACAATGCATGTACACCACTTTTCTGAGGGATTGGTGCTGAGAAGGTTTGTGAGCAGTAGCCGAACCTCCGCACCCCAAATCACATGTGTCCAGTGATGCAGTGCTGAGGTTCTTCAGTTGAAATCCTGCTACCAGCCCATGGCTTGCGGAGTTGCAATTCTTCCACTTACCCCGAAATGTGCATCTTTTTCTTGTAAATATTTCCTGGTATGCTACAATTTCAATATCAAAAGATCTAATGAGAAATTTGTCCTTGAGTTTGACAGCTCTGCTTTTAGTGTGGGAAAACAAACAGAATTTGCATAAGGTACCTAATTAAGTGGAACATGTGATGTTAAGAAGGGAGAGGAATTATCCATATTTATTAAGGATCAAGATCTTCAAATTTATAAATGTAATATACAGGAAGGGGAAAGGAAGATAAGGGGAAATGGAGAATTTCCCAAAATCCAAAGTGTGGTAAGCTTCAGAGCACCAGAATTGGAGCAGTAATAACTGCAGGCTAAGTGATGTGAAAAGAACAAATGAAGACACTGGAGGTTATATCTGCTGTGCTGACACCATGTCAAGAGTTGCACTATAGCATGAAATTATGAAATACTGAAAATGTGAAATAGTAAGAAAGACTATAGCAAAATTGTACTGAAGTTAAAGCAAGTTTGGAAAATATCTTGTCATAACTTACCCCACAAGTTTCTCACAGATCTAAGCACTTCAGGATCCCGTTTACTGCAAGCTATCGCTGTCTGAAAGCCTCAGGTGTTTCCCAATAACCATAGGACAGATCAATAATAAAAATGGAACTCAAGATGTTCCAGTGGGCTCAGGAGCATCTCAAGAAGAGTAAATGAAAAGAACTGCTATTGCTTTAATAGCTTCTGCTTGAAAAAAATCGATTTCTTACCATGGAAAATTATGATAGAGAAGCAGGACAGATTGGTACTCAGAGCAGACCTTCCTCTCTCCGCTAGAAGCTATTAGAGGAAAGGGCAAGAGAAGCAAGAGGGAGACAAAAGGAAACACCACGTAGCAATAATTGACCTTATATCTCTTTGTATGAATTTAGGTTCCCATTAAAAGCCAATAAAAAGTTTTCTCCCACTGAGATCAAAGAGCTAAGAACCTCACCTCTGGCACAAACTTTCAGACATGTTTCTGAGGCTCAAGTGTGTATTTGAAACAGATGAGAGGCAAAAAGAAATTGATAGAGAGAAAAACATTTAAGAGCCAGACATAGGCAACAGATTGCTCGGAATAAAGTTAGCTCTCTGTATTAATTCAGTTCACCTGTTCAGTGTTTAACTCCTACCCAGATCAAACACCTTTTGTAAAGAAAATGTTCTGGTTTAATCTTGGTTCCATTAACTCCTCACTTCTCTTCTGATATGTCATGGATAAATCATGTCACTGCTGTACCAGGCCCTTTACTGTTTGGTGTAACCCAGTCTGCAAAGACATTTTGATTCATAGCTCTTTCACATCATTCCCAAATGCATTTATAAATCATAGAATCATAATCATGGAATAGTTTGGTTTGGAAGGGGCCTTAAAGATCGTCTAGTTCCAGCCCCCCTGCCATGGGCAGGGACACCTCCCACCAGCCCAGACTGCCGAAGGCCCATCTAACCTGGCCTTGAGCACCTCCAGGGATGGGGCAGCCACAACTTCCCTGGACAACCTGTGCCAGTGCCTCTCCACTCTCATTGTGAAGAAATTCCTCCTTATGTCTGGTCTAAATCTGCCCCTCTCCTGTTCATAGCCCTTGCCCCTAGTCTTTCTTGTAGGCCCCCTTCATGTATTGGAAGGTCACTATAACGTCTCCTCGGAGCCAGGCTCCTCTCCAGGCTGAACAACCCCAACTCCCTTAGCCTGGCCTCATCCTTAATTAAATCAGGAGATTTAATTTAAACTTTTGGATATGTTTGTTACCAGTCCAGAAAGCTTATTCCAATTAATAAATCATGTGCGCAAGGTTTTATTGTTGAAAAGTTTCTGCATTTTTCACAAGGAACTGTGATGAAAATAAATATTCACTGCAGAGAATTAGAACCGTGTTATTTAGTTATGAGACTCCTGGAGGTAGAGGGAAGAGGCTTGGAGTTAGCCCTCTGAGGTTGTTTTGTGAGTAGCAGAGGGACCAAGATGAAGGCCAGAAGACCTCATGGAAGGTGCAGCTGAGCAGATCCATGAGGGATAATGGGAGGTTCACTTCTAAAGGAGAACAGGGCCACTATCAATGGAGCGACATGTGAATAAAGGTATGGACAGGCACTGTACAAGTAGCAGGATTAATGCTCTTCCATCTAGAAAAATGTGGATTGAAAAGGTGTAAATTAGGGATAAATGTAGTCATTGTGTTTTGGGGGAAGTAGGAGGGCAACGATTGTTTCGTGGTGTATGAGAGAAGGGGTACTAAACCAAATTGACCATCAGCAAGCCTAGAATCATTATGCAGTTATGTTTTCAGACGGCATAGAAAGAAATAGTAGGGCTGGTAGACCTGGAAGGAACAAATGAAAGCCAAAAGTATAAAGAGCCGTCAGAATTATTAAAAGGGTGTAAGGAAATTTTAGATTATAGGAATAAGATAAACTCAGGGTCTAGATATGTGGAACGCTAGCTCATATGCAGCCTCCATTTGAGGGAGATGAGAAGATATTTCCACCATCACCAGGATATGCAAGATGCAAAGCCATAAAGTCATTTCACTGCTTGACCTGCTCTGCTTCATAGGAAGATTCACTGTTCTTCAGCCAGTTGGGGAAAAAAAAAGGCACAAGATAAAGTTGAAGAAGTCCTCCATGTCTCCTGTTCAGTATCAGTACTGTCAATTCATTGTTATTTGTCAGTCCAGCTAAAAAAGATGAGAGTGGTATGGGATAGGAAAAAGAGAGGAGAGTGCTTCTCACCTCAGAAGAATTTGAATCAAAATAGCTAGTAAAACCTGACTATCCCAAAACTGGATTAAAAGCAGAAGTACTCAGACATCTCCATTATGTGTTTACAGGTGTTGGTGAGGATTTTTTTATTAATTTCACTTGGGTTTTAATGCTAAAAATAAATATGTGGAAGTTTTTAAACAAATCTTCTCTCAGAATTTCCCCAGTCCTTCTTGTTGTCATTGAGAGGAATGCCCTTCCCTCTGTCTTTGCTAACAGGAGGAGTTTCTGAATCACCCTGTGAGAAAAGGTGCTTAGGATAGGTGCGAGCCATACACCAGATTTTGTACAACCACACAAGCTAATCAGAAGGAAAAATGGGAGACTTCCCATAATTGCTTACAACCATAATAGGTATGCCATCAAATTATGCACATTAGGAAATTAGGGAGGGCTTTATGAACTCTAAAGACGCATTTGCTTAAATCAGGACCAGCTGCTGGGCCAGATGGTGAAGTCCTGTCCTACAGCAGACATGATACTAGAAAGATGCTAAAGTGTATGGAGGAAGTGCAGTCTCTCCTCATGCTTCCTGTACATGGTCATTAATCACTTTGGCACACTGCGAGCACATCTTCCAGGAAAACAGGCAGAGGTAGCACGTGAATGAAGAGCCATCTTTTATTGTACATACATATATTAAACATACAGTAGTTTACATTGCATGTATGGCCCATCCTGCTTAACTTTGCAGTTGGGTAGCATTTAGTGTGCTGCAGACCAGCTTTCGTTGAGTTCAGGAGTTACCCTGCCAGTCTCACTGGCACCTGACCTGAAGCCAAGACACTAACAAGTCTGCACTTCTGTGGTCAATATATCTGCAAAGAGGTAAAGCTCGTGTCTCAGACCGGACCAAGAAATGTGATGATACGATTAAAGAATGGCAGCCTGCTGTACTACACATGAATCTGTAAGGGACTGTTGCAGTAAAAATTCTCGAATACTGGTTATTCAATCCTGTGGCTTTGCCCCTTGCATTTTAGTAGTGTTTTATGCATTAAAGCTGGCTAGGGGGTCTTTATTAGGGAGTGCAGGGTCAGGATGAGCAGTAATGATTTTAAGCTGAAAGAGTGGAGATTTAAATTAGATAATGAGAAATTTTTTACTGTAAGGGTGGTGGTGCACTGGCACAAGTTGGATGGAGAAGTTATGGATGCCCCATCCCTGGAGGTGTTCAAGGCCAGGTTGGATGACGCTTTGAGCACCCTGATCCAGTGGAAGGCATCTCTGCTCATGGCACAGAGCAGGTTGGAACTGGATCTTTCGGGTTCCTTCCTGCCCAAACCATTCTATGATTCTATTACTGTCATAAACAGTGATAAATATGAGACAAAGGTCTAGACTCATACTTACACTTGTAATTCTCTCCTGGAAGCAGTGGCTTTTATACCACAGCAAACTTCTGGAAAGCTGACTGTTGGTTTCCTGTCCTGGTTCTCCAGTAGTAGTTATAGTCTCTTTAGCTTGTATGAGACTTACCTGTGCGCATTTTATTTGCCATCTCTAGAGAACTTTCCTTCCATTTCTGCATTCCCTTTACTTTGCTCCCTTTGTACATCTATGTCCTGCTACCTGGCTTATGAGAAGGTCATCACCTTGTTCCCTTTAAAAACCTCACCTTTAAACTCCTCTGTCCTGACTTCCGCAAAGAGAGAAGATGGCAGAGAAAGCTGAAGTTCTGAGATTCCTCTCGTTGTGTCCCGGTGATGCGTTGCTCAGGACTCAGATACACAACTGAGTTATTGCACCTTAGCAATTATTCTGCACCTTCTGCGCTACAATGGCTCCCAACATGCATGGTTTGCAGCTTTGGCAGCTGCGGAGATATTTAACTTAATTTGCACTACAATGAAAACAATTTAGCCTGGTTGCCTTAACTCCTCTTTGCCACAAAGAATTGCTGTGGATGAGCTGGAGGTCAATATATCACTGCAACATCAGTAGGAGCACCTCATAAATAATATTCTGTCTTTATGAGCCCACGTGCCTGGTGCTTCTGCAGAGGTTATATACACCTGAAATGTGAACCAGGGATTTTGTTCTGTGCTCCTGATAGCACCCATAAGAGGACTTCGGTTACACAAAAAGTTCCTGTTCACAAATGCACTTCTGAAGTAATGAGATCCTCTTGCACTTTCTAATTGCCTTTGCATTTTCTTACCAAGGAAACGTGGTGAACAGAAGAGTTGCAAAAGAATGAAACAGTTGTGAGGAAAGTGAGCTTCAAAAGAAGAAATAAGAGACGTATGAGGAAATTAATCTGAAGCAAGCACTCCTTAGTTCACTGATAATAAGAAGCAAAGAATCTAAACTACTGTGAAAGCTAAAGGCATTCCCAAACAGAGGGGAGGAGTCTTGAGCAAGAGAAAAGAAACAGAAAAGTTCAGATAATGGGATCCATTGTAATGAAGAAGAAATAACAGAAATTGCATAACACCTAAAAAGAAAGAAGAAAGTACTGAACAGTCATGTCCTTGATTTGTTTGCACAAGATCTCTTGTGATCCTGATATGAACCCTAGTAAAAAGAAATGCAAACAATGACCGTGCAGAAAAAGCCTGGGGAACAGGAACCCACAAAGTGTGTAGAAGTTAACTACTTTTGGAGCAGCCGCTTAAATGAACAAAAGCCCTAGAAGTTAAATCTTTTGTAAGGACAAATTACAGGGGCAAGTTTTAGTGTTAAAATCCACCCCTCACAGGGATTCAAGAAGTGAATGAAGTCAGGGGATCAGCTGCTAATTATTTCAGTGCACGACAGGTCTATGATTAGGGGAATGTTCAGACAGCTCAGTTGTCAGAAATTCCTGGAGGTGATGCTTGACTATTTTCATGACTCACAGCTGCATAATTGATTTGCTTCTGTTTGCAGAAGTTTTATTGTGCCTGTGTGCAAAGAACCCCATTGTTGGAAATGTTTGCAAAGCTCTTAAGTTTCACTGATGTAATTCTTCATCTCAGAAGTGAGTTTTGACTACTGTTTGTTCATTCTGGCTTATTGTACCAGCTTTCTAGTCTGGAATGGCAGGTAGTGTTAAATGATAAATGACACTGAAGGTAAGCCATCGTGATGTATCTCACATGAGGATATGGACCAGTGATCATAGTGGGTGCTGGGAGAATTTGCAGCATACTATTGGATATGTTGTTGCTTTGTTATTTCTGCCTAACGAACACCTATCTTGGTGTTTTAGACCACAAACCTTTTAGGGTAAGAAGTACCTGGTAAGATGGTTGATCTCTCCTTCTTTTGCTTGATTAATGTCTGTACAGCTTCTAGCCAATGTGAGTTTGAGGTCCCGCTGGGACAGGAAACAGAGGTGTCTTATGAAGTGAGAAATTCTTTGCACTGGACAGCCTCCTTACAATCCCACATGGACCAGGAAGTGCAGAGTATCAAAAAGGCATGTGAACTTCACAGCTTTGTCAGTTTTGGCTGAAGGGAAGAGATGTTCTTATATTAATTAAGGCTCTTTTAGACAGTTGGAGGCCCTAGGCACTCAACTTGCTTAAGAATCCCGGAAATCTTCCTGTCTTTGAGTATACAAGTTAAAACAGGCAATACAGGTTATAAGTATCTGGTTTTTCTCCTCTCATAGCCAAATTGTGAAGTGTTTAGTTCTCAAACAAGAGTCCAGTAGAGTTCCCAGGAATCACATTTGATCAGGGCTCAACTTGTAGTCAAGGTCTGTGTTTTGAGGACTGCATTCAGTTCCCAGTCCTCTGACCGTACCTGCATAATGTGAAATGAGCACTCTATCCATCCCTGTCTTGTCTTCTTACAAGTTGTAAATATTTCACTGCTCTGTTTAGCTGAAAAAATTTCCAGGAATAAGAGCAGTATGACAATAACACTCTAAAACAGTAGTGGTGCAGTGTCAACAACCAAAGGTCCAGGTCCAGTTGGCATTATGGTACCATTAGAAGAGATCTTTTGTGGACATGTTGGTATTATAATGTACATGGTTTTGTGGTCTGAGCTTTACAACACAATGGTCCCTCCTGTTTATGTGTTCTATGTAATATGAACACTTCATAACAGACAAAAAAGAGGAGAATTTTATTCTTAAGTGCTGGAAGAAATGTGCTCTGGCATTTGAATCAACAAAAGACAGACTTTTGTTTAACAGCAAGATGAATGTTTCTATTTAAATCATACTTTTCTCTTTTCTTCCAGGGAACGTGACCAGGAATTGTACAAGCCAGGGCTGGACGGACGTGTACCCTGCACCATATGCTGTAGCTTGTGGATATGATACTAACAGCACGCCAGGGGAAGAGGTTTGTAAACCTGGAGGGGTAGACGTCAAGATTTACCAGGGATCGATATCAGAATCACATGATCGTTGACCATTTTTTTTTACATTCACACTCTGATTTCTCAAGAAGGAAGGATCCTCTTTAGGATCTCTGGAAACAGAGATCAAGCGTCTGGTCAAAGATACAGCCTCCCTTTGATTTCCAGGGAGTGGCAAGAAATCAGCAACTGAGATCAGACCAGTGTCTCTGTGATGCCCAGGCATAATTTCATGTGCCTAATTTTCCATATTCAACTTTGAAATGAGCCCTCCACATTTGTCCTTAGGTAGATCGGGTGATTCCAATATTTCTACACCAACATAATCAGTAAGAGATGAGGAGGGATAAAAGGACATAATTCACTTGCCATCAGTGCTGCTCTGTTGATCTCAGCTAGCTAAAGAGCTAGAGAACTGTAGGGATCACACACATTTTCATGCAGTGTTACTGAATTTTGTAAGGAAATCCGCAAACTCTCTGGGATACTGCCTGTATGTAAATTACTAATCACCGACTTGGGTATAATTAGCTTTATAGAGTACTGTCATTGCACAGGAAGGGGTTTGTTAATGGTTTTCTGCATGCTGAGAAATGAAGAGTAAAGTCTAAAGAGAGTAACAAATGGTGTTAGAATCAATATTCACCTCACCTATGTAAAAGCTGAAAATCAAAAATAAACTAGTCACCTATAGCTGTGCTGTAGTCAGCAAGAAAAAACATTATACTTCACTTCAAACATATGCTTGTATTAAACCTATGCCCATGCTTTTTTTCTGCTATATGACATTTGTCAGTGTTTGTGAATGTTGTGCATAGGAATCTTGAAATATACTTGGTGGAAGGTCTTCGTGTATGGTCACACATTACCAGAGCACTCAAAGAGTTAACAGAGAATCTGAACAGAACCGAACCAGCCTTAGTTGTGAAAGAATATAGAAAATAGAAAAGGGAAAATTGCACGAAGAATTTCAGGGCTCTACTGAAGAAAGCCTCAGTCTGCCTTTGAGGTCAGCCACCACTTCACATCCTCGAATGTCCCTTTTCTCAGAACAAGCTGTGTGTGACTCCAGTTGTGCATTGCAAAAGCGGATTGTTACGAATCTGCACCAAGAAGATCCTACATCAAGAGGTCTGGTTTATGTTCCAGCTGCAAAGGGGATTTGGGAATTCCTGGGACATGATTTGGCAACCCAATAAATTGCACCATTCCCAGAAGGCTGTGTTACCAAGAGAACACATATTGTGTTCTTTTAATTCTTTCTTAATTATTTTCTCTCAGTTTCCGTGGTTTTGGCATGCTGTTTAAGTCTAATTTGTGTGAAAGGCGGCTGAGAAGAGTGAACGTGCAGTACTAGCCTGTGAAGAAGAATAGATTTTTGTTGTTGTTGAATTGGCTGTCAGTCTGGGGAGGAAGAACAAAAGGGAATAGGAAAAAAGAACAGCAGGCCATATGGGTCTTGAGGCCCAGAACAGGCTGATAACCTCCCATACTTAGAACACCTGATACACTTTTAACACTAACTTGTCTGAAGACAGAAACAAGAAAAATAAAAATAAATGGAGGCTATGTGTAATATTGCAGTTGTGAAGTCTGGAAGTCTGTAAGAAAAGATGTATGCACCAAAATAGTGGACTTCAAACTTTGCAACCTGGCCTTTGAAAACCATGTATTAGCAAATGAAAGGGCATGGAGGGGTGTGTTTTGATGTCCCGTGGTCAGATGTGATGCACAATTTCTCCCTTGTATGCCTCCACGTGTCCTGAGAGGGTCCACCCCAGGTGTCCCTATAGGCTCTGTCTGAAGATGGTGAAGTAGACACTTCCAGAGGTCAGTTCCCCTCATTTCTCTCCAAAGGGGCATCTACATTTACTCTAGAGGGATCCCAGGTGACTTTATTCTAATAAGAATATCTTCGTAATCTGAGTGGAATTCCAATTCCATTTATGATCTGGGTCAAATTCTCTGTTTTGATATCTGTAAAAAAGGAATTGATTGTTGTTAGCAAGTGTAAATGAAGACTGAGACGTCATTATGTGCTGATTCCCATACAGAGAGGGCCCAGAGCTACATTAATGCTGAATGCAGAGCCATCTCCATATAAACAAGAAGGATTGGCCATCATAAACTATAAGCAGGGATTGCTTCTTGAATAACACTACTATGTTTTGTGGATAACTTGCTCCTGTGCATAATACTTAGAAGCAAAAGGCCTATACCTAGAATCATAGAATCATAGAATAACCAGGTTGGAAGAGACCCACTGGATCATCGAGTCCAACCATTCCTATCAATCACTAACCCATGTCCCTTAGCACCTCGTCCACCCGTCCCTTAAACACCTCCAGGGAAGGGGACTCAACCTCCTCCATGGGCGGCCTCTACCAGTGCCCAGACACCCTTTCCATGAAATTTTTTTTATTAATGTTTAGCCTAAACCTCTCCTGGTTGAGCTTGAGGCCATTCCCTCCCGTCCTGTCCCCTGTCCCTTGGGAGAAGAGCCCAGCTCCCTCCTCTCCACAGCCTCCTCTCAAGGAGTTGTAGAGAGCAATAAGGTCTCCCCTCAGCCTCCTCTTCTCCAGGCTAAACACCTCCAGGGCCCTCAGGCTTGTTCTGTATTCACATGGAGAATTTCCTGTATTCACATGGAGAATTTCCATCCTCCACCTGACTGCTGACATCTCCTATGATATCTCCTTAATTTCCTTTCCCCCATTTTTCTGCTTTCCTAAATATAGTGTGGCACCAGCTCTTCCTAAAACTCAATTCCTTAACACAAGCTCCCTACTTTAGCTGGCCAGGTCGTTCCTGGAACATTTCTGCCCTGGTGCCATCAAGAAGGAAACTTGATAATGAGAGAAAGATGAAATCAAAGTGAAAGAAGTTGACTGGTTTAATTGGAAAAGTCTCAGCTGCCTTTGGGCGGCCAGATTCAAACGAGACCAGAAACAAAAGTATATTTAGGAAGCTCTGGGTGGGATCTGCAAGGCAGTGGCGTAGGAAGGTGGAACCTCCACTGTTCCTTACAGCAGTGCAAGTCCTCCTTGAAGTGCAGATGAGCGAGGCTTAGGTACGACCATAACATACAGATGTCTCCATCACCATAGCAGCCTCGTGGCATCATATAGGAGAGATCACGTAGATAAATTGGCCTGAAACCCTTGCTATGAATTACATATTTGGAGTTACTCATCCAAAGCTCCTAGTGATGCAGATTCATTGAAAGGGCCTGTAAGGGCACCGTGCTTTTAGCCATTTCTGAGATCTGTGGTCTAAGAAGCCACCAATGTAACCTTTGGGCTCTCTGAAAACTCTGTCTTGTTTTAACACTCCTCTAGGCTGGCTTGGGCAAATGCTAGAGGATTACTACTCATCACAGGCTCACTGATTCTGTAAAGTCTCTAGAACTTGTCAAAGCCTATGAAAATAGCATATAAAAATGTCAATCCTC
Source organism: Clamator glandarius (assembly GCA_033459285.1). Taxonomy (NCBI): domain Eukaryota; kingdom Metazoa; phylum Chordata; class Aves; order Cuculiformes; family Cuculidae; genus Clamator; species Clamator glandarius. Next base: position 706,440 of record JAUNZM010001061.1, on the reverse strand, counting down.
CCTATTATTAAGGAGTGTTTTCCCAAACAAAGTTGAGTTTAGATTTTCTCTCTGAACTGCTCTTTGAGGTTTTTGTTGTTTGTGGGTTTTATGGAAAATGGTGACAAGGAGAACAGAGGAGTCAATCAAGGGCTGCAAAAATAAGATTTTCTGCAAACTGAGTCAGGTTCTCATAAAAACCTGGGGTCTCCATTGAAAAAACAAATGTCCAAATACTAACTGATCTTTTGTCTTGTGCTTTTGAGCTGAAAATCAAAATATATTGATTTAGAGTGTTGCTGGAGAGCCTCAGGAGAGCCAGAGTTTTTCTGCCTTACTTCCTCATTTTATTTAGACCATCATTCCCTGTTGGATTTAAGTCCCGTGGTGCCCCGTGCTCAAAGATTCCTTCTGTGTGCTGTCAAAGAGAAAAGCCATGAACTAATTTCCAACTTAAAATGTATTTACTGAATTAGCATGTTTGTGATTTCAGTGAGAACATTTTAAGTTTTTACTTACCAAAACACAATGTCTAGCTTCCACAAAACCAAACCAACTTCCAGACCAGTTCTGTCCTCAAAATTCCTTAGTAAGATGATGCTCATCATATTCACCACCTCAGAGCCAACGTGTCAGTTCACCATTTAACTGAACATTAGTCATTCTTGTTCCACAAGATTATAACCATGTAGCTGTCTCCGTGAGTGTCAAAACAGGCTCCTTGTTGCATGAACTTTTCCCTCGTGTAACTGTAAACTGGTTTTGAGTGATCCAAGCTCTACTGCAACTGAACATACTCTTCTTATTCACACCGGTGGTGTTTGAGTTACGTACTCTACTGGATGTGATTTTAAAGGGTGAAGGAGTTGGAGATTTTTTGAGAGAATGGAGTAGTATGATTTCTTTGTCTCACCAAGAAAGTCAGCAAAAGCTCAGTGATGATGTATTTAGAAATGCATGTTTGCAGCTCTTTGAGAGACCTTTTTTTTTGTCTTTCCTTCACATTAGCAAACGGCTTTCTATGGCACGGTCAAGACTGGCTACACCATTGGACATACCTTATCGCTCATTGCTCTCACGGCTGCTATGATCATTCTGTGTCTCTTCAGGTAAGACCACGAGCAAAAGAAGACATAGGTAAGGGGATCTGTCAAAGGGCACAGGGACTGTTTAAGTTCCAGGCTATGACTATTGCAGATGCAGAAGACTTCTGTCAAATCTCAGTTGGGCAAGAGAGGAAAAGTTCCTCCATCTTTTGGTGCCACTGTTTTCTGGTATGTGATTTGTGGCCTTTGTGTGAGAGTTATAACTCCAATCCAATTATTGAGGTGGATTTACCTCACTAAATGTAGATTGTTATGTGATGGATCTCTGTATTAGAGGCCATTGTTCCATAATCTTCTTGTAATCCACAGAGACCTAGTTAGTATGGTTACTGTGGAATGATACATTTCTGCTGAAATAAGTATTCAGAATGGTACTGGTGAATCACACGCCAAAACTGCCTCCTAGAGTCTGTTTCAGAAGTGCTTTCTGCTGTCATTCTGTGGCAAGATATAGACCCCCCAGAGCTGATTTAGACATGCTGGAGCCTCTGAGATTTGCACGAGGGTGGCAGATATCATGCCCGACCTTCAGGAAACCAAGGCCCTTATGAACCGATAGGCATATCAAACAGTATTACATGCCTAAATTGCACCAAATTAATTAATCCTCAGTCTCTGTTGTTTATAATAGATTCAAGCATCTAAATTTGAGTGCCTCCAATGAAGAAATACCCTACATATAGTGTAATCTCCTGTTACAGTGTTATTTATGTATAACAAGAACAGCAAAAAAAAGACCTCTGTGAGTTGGAAGAACCTTCTAGATGTGATTCCAACTTATGCCATTCACTAGTGGCTTCTCTGAAGTCTGTTGTATGGTTACTAATTTATGATGTCCTGGCCCAGACGTTACCCCCCAAGAAAGCTGTAGGAAAGAGTTTATGTTCTAGGGTAACTCACACACCAAGACTGACTTCACCTTTCAAGATCTTTGCACAGCACACATGCTCTCTCTCCACCACTATTCCAAGGGAATAATGACATGCATGCAAATTATCTCATCTCAGTAATGTACAAGGTGCTAGCCAAGCTGGTGAAACTATTGGGGTTCACACTCTTCATTTGTGGGAAACAGCATAATTTGACTTCCCTCGCTTGCAAGTACCTCCACTCAGTCACATTATATTGCTGTCGTCAGAGATTGGGAGCATAAACTCTGCCAGTGCACAGTGACTCATTAAGAGGTTGTAATTTGATCATGTTGCTGAATGAGGTTTGTGGTGGTTCTGATGACTACACAAAGTACCCTTTTCCAGAGTATTAGGCCTTTCACTTTAGCTGGCGTAAACACTCACTTGAAAAAAAAGATTTATTTGATCAGAATAAATCTTTAAAATATTAGTGCACAAGCGACAAGAAAACCCTGGTGTTGTTCTCAGAGTAATTAATAACTAGTCATTGTTAAGTGAAAATATAATTCGTATTGCTCCAGAAATCCTGCAATATGTGTTAATTTTGACAGCAGCTGCTAAGAATTTATTTCTCTTCCTGAGGAAACATTTTGCTTTGAAAAGAATTATTGCTGTACAAACATTCTGCAGAAAACAGACCTTTATCGTGAGCACAGTTTTCTCAGTCACAAACATTTCTTTTCCAGTGGAGAGCAGTGTAATGGACCTGCTTTCTGTCATTCTGGTTTTTGACCTTTTTTCTGAGAACTGGAAAAGCAGCAACAGTGCTGCAGATGTATGGATTGCCACATGTTTTGTGGATTTAAAAAGGCTTAAGTGGATTTGCAGTGATTTACATCAGAACGTACTCTGTCCCAGGGTTTCTAATATTTACTTGTAAGTCCGTATCTTGGCAGAAGAAACATGTAAATAGATAAATAATGCTTTTGAGAAGGCTTGCTATTCAGAAATGTTGTTTTATCTCTTCCCAACAGAAAACTACACTGTACTCGAAATTATATTCATATGCACCTCTTCATGTCCTTCATAATGAGAGCCATTGCAGTCTTTATAAAAGATGTCATCCTATTTGAAAGCGGAGAGTCTGAGCACTGCTTTGTGAGTTCAGTAAGTAGCCACATACATTGGAGTTCCCACCTTATTCTGTTGCCCGCTTAACAGATGTTACCTTGCAAATGCACGTGAGAAAGTACTTTAGGAAGATTTCAGGGTTTTTTCCTCATTTGAAAGAAACAAAACCATGTTTGCTGTAGTTTATTTTATATGGAAAAGGCATGGAATAAATTGTCACGGTCAAGAGCTTGTACACATCTGGTCTCTTCTGAGATCAAACCCACAGCTGGGGCTCTACAAGATTTTGGGGCTCCTGTCAGTCCTGTGGCCATCTCCCAGTCCCATGCTAATTTCTTGGATATCCTGGTCAAAGGAGAATTGCAGTTCTGCATTTAGAGATTCAATTAAACCATTCCCTTCAGTAAGGGCTGGAATCAGATCCAGCCAGATAATCAAACTTCAGGTATCTACAGGGTAAGTAGCTATACATGAGCTAAGTGTGCAGAGGGCAACCATAGTTAGTCGAGCTCTAATTAATACACTCTTGGGAGTCTGCTTACCTTGCTTTGAAGAAGGCACCTGCATTTGGGCTCTACTGATTGCACTGACCAGATCTGTGCAGGAGTTTAGGTAGGAAATCTATGCATAAACAGCGTTGTCTGTTTTTCATCTGATTCTGTATCCCACGCTAGCTATCTGCAACAGTGAGATTTCCCCACTGGGACGATAAACAAGGGGAATAAAGGAGCTGGGATATTATTTTCGCTTTCAAACTCAGTGTTATCAGCTGGAGCAAACATTAAGGAGGGAAAAGAGCTGTTTATCTAAAGGCTATATTGACGTAGTCGTGAATAAATTTAGGCAGGTAATTGAAATCACCAAAATAAAGAGCTGTGATCAGAAGTAATCAGAAAAGGAAGGAACCTTCCATAACAAATTCATAATGTTAGATGAGCTACTTGCGGCTAATAGCAGGGGACTGGGCACAGTCCAGCAGATCTCTTCTGGACCTGTTTTTTAATGTCATACAGCACCAGAAAAAAGTCTGGTTTTTCCCTTCCATCCACTTAATTTCTTTCTTGCCTTCTGACTTTTCGGTATCCTTACTCTGAGTTCTGTCCCTGTGTTATATATATATATATATATATAACCTCTCAGTTCATAACAAAAAGCAACCTGCTCCCAAGTTTTCCCCTAGAACTACCTGCAGCAAAATACATTGTGGTTACAGTAACCCGCTGGGATGTTTTCCCCTCTGTGATTCACTAGCATCTGTATTCTGTAGAAATGGGATTTTATCATGAAGGTCTGTAGATGGTTAGGATGACACAGAAGCTGGCATAAACAATTGCCCGGTGCCAGCTGCCACAGATAACTGCCAATGCTAATTGGCAGAGAAGCAAATAACCCAATGAGCCACAGAGTTTGAACTAACCTCTCACCCCTGTGGGAGTTTGCACTGGGTCATGACTGAGGCACAACTGCAGAAAGCTGTCTGAGAAGTGTTTGCTTCAACTGTCTATCCAGAAACCCTTCTGTGTATAAATAAAAGACTGTTCTGCGGAATCCACAACCCCTGGAAGCCAGTGTGCTTTCAAGCAGACCAATGGCTAATACCGTTGTGTGTGTTTCTCCCCATCGGAAGATTTTCAGCTAAAATGCCAGCTTAGGATGATACACAAGGGTTACAAAAATATATGGAATAAATCTCTCTCTGCCATGCTAGGCTGAGCATAGCCCTTGCAAAATCTGCACCCGTCTTGACCCAACATTTTGCACAAAATCTGAAGTCATAGGAAAAAAATACCTACATAAAATACAGTGAAAATTCTTCTCCTAACATTCTTCTGTTCACAGAAATAGTTACAAAATCCACTAGTTTTATACAGGTTTGGTTGGGTTAGGTTGGCTTGAGTTTGTGCTTTGAATTGGCAAGATAAAGTTTTGGCTGGGGAGACATGAGTGCTAGTTCATGTACCCAGGGCCTAATATACAATCTACTGAAAGTTTTGTGTTTCCATTGACAATAACTAGATGTGGCCTTGAGCTCATTGAGTCTGAGGAGAAATTTGAACAAACAGTTCAATTTACTGAGTGCTCTCACCACTATGCAGTGTTAGAAGAGGATAAAACCAAAGCAATAACAGTGTTTTATTAAGAGCGAAAGTACTACACTGAGCTCCTTTGAGCAAAAAAGGATAAAATTGTCCCCCCTTCCAGAACAGATTCAGGGCTATAAAATCTAAACAGAGACCTCTCCCAGTGTTCCTGATGAAAGAATTAAATTCCTGGATTTAGTAGAATCATAGACTCATAGAATGGTTTGAGTTGGAAGGGACCTTAAAGATCATCCAGTTCCAACCCCACTGCCTTGGGCAGAGACACCTCCCACTGGATCAGGTTGATCAAAGCCTCATACAACCTGACTCTGAACATCTCCAGGGATGATGATTTCTCTATGCAATCCATGATTTCTCTAGGCAATCTATGCCAATGCCTCAGAGTAAAAAAATTTCTTCCTAATATCTAATCAAAATCTCACCTGTTTCATCTTAAAACTGTTATCCCTCATCCTATCCCTGCACTCTGTGATGGAGACCCTCTCCCCAGCTTTTCTGTTGGCCCCCTTTAAGTATTGGAAGGCTGCTAGAAGGTCTTCCCGGAGCCTTCTCTTCTCCGGGCTGAACAATCCCAACTCTTTCAGCCTGTCCTTGTGCTCCAGCCCTCCCATCATCTTCGTGGCCTCCTCTGAACTCCCCATGTCCTTCTTGTGCTGAGGACTCCAGAAATGAATGCAGTAATCGAGGTGGAAAGTAGATTTGGCATTACCTGTTGCAGTAAGAAGAGTCAAAATGATGTTTTATGCACCATCCACACAAAAATATTTGAAGCTTTCCAGCAGTAAGTGTGTCAATACTCAAATCAAGTAGGAGTTCCAGTACATGTTGATGTGTATGCAATTGAAAAATACTTGCTTTGGTGCAATAGAATTTTACTTCATTTTACCTTGGGTGGGAATCTCAGTAACAATGTTAACTTCATGCATTTTAAAGTCAAGGTTTTGATTACCACTGGGCACCCTTAAAAAATAAGTTTATTTAGGGTTTCTTAGGGCTACAGACGCTGCAAATGCAGCAATAAGCATTTCAGGGCCAACAAATCATTGATCCCAGACCTGCACAAGGTGGCCCAGGCCCTTTGTCCCACATAAAGGAAAGCAGTAGCTTTTCAAATGTCCCTCATGCCTTTTTTTCTCCCCAGCTGCCCACATCAGTTAGGCTTGTTCTTAGGCACAATGGAGTTCCCTTGGCTCATGTAGAAGCATGTCAACTAACCTTCAGGGAAGGCTGGCCCTCCAAAAGCCCATTGTGGGAGTTTTCCAGTGGGAAACAAAGCACTGCCAGGGACCTTGAATTTCCGAGGGGGGTAGAAATAACAGAGGAATCTTGTGGCCACATATGCACACAGCATATTGCCCAAGGTACCAGTCAGCTTTAGTAGACCAAAACCATTTTATCTCTCTCTGTCATGCCTTCAGTCATAAAATATATCTATAATTACGTGTAACTAAATCGTCCTATTGGCTTAAATTGCTTAAAAATAGGCTTAGTATACTCAAGTGTGTTACACAATCTGGGCTTAACCACTCAGCTGTAGAGATGGTCAGGCTAGGAGGGGTCTGTGAAATCACCCACTCCAACTTCTTCAGTGACTATTTGTTTTGGTTTGTTCAGAATACATTCAGTCTCAGCAGTCGGTCATTTCTGATGGAAATCTCGCTGCACATGGCTTCATTGCATCCAACAATTACTCACACTGCATGAAAAATTGTTCCACTTTCCAGAATGTATTTGCCTGCGTTCCTCTGTTTGGTTGTTGTTTTTTTTTTTCTCAAGAGACCTCCTTACAAGTTTCAGGTTTTCACATTAGTTTTATTTGGCCTAGTGACCTTTCATCTTGGCGTTCCCATGCTTTATCTTCCCCTTTCCATCTCCCTCTGGAGAACACCCTGTGAAACACAGTAGCCAAAACAGCAAACCTGCTAGAAAGATTGAACTGAACACTTCAATTGATGTTTCTGTGTGTGTGTGTGTGTTTGTGTGCGTATTTTTCCTTACTGTAAATTTGGATAACATAATGATGAACCACTTGCATTTCCAGTAGGTAGAGACAAAAAAAGCCAGAAGTTTGCTATAGACAAAGATCAGGTTCTACAGGTTGAATTCAGGCTGACTTTTTCTGAGGTCTGCAAATTTTTCTTTGCTGAGGATTCAGCTAAGGGAGACCAAATCAATTATCTTTTTTCCTTTCGCAGTCCAGTAGGACCATCAAATTCCAACAAAAATCTTCTCTGCAAAGAAAGGTGGAACTTTTAGCAATTGTGAACATATGTCATATTTTCAGTGTTAAAAATAAGGGGTTTCACACAAGCTTGCTTATGCCAAGTTGATAACAGCAACAGGCCCTTATACGTAGAAGCTGAAGATAGACATGTCTTCTTTTCTGGCACAGCACCATCCAAGACTACTCAGATCCCTATTCTCTGCCTCATGTGAGAGTGCCCCAATATGCAAGCTGTTGAAGAGAAAGAAGACTATAAGCCTTTTTTCATGCACTTATGTAAAAATGAAATGAATATTAAAGGCTCAGCCTTTTCCTTCAGTTCCAACCTCTGAGAAAGACAACTATTCCCACCTACATAGAGGAGCGTGAGCTGTTTCTAGCAGCACAGATAGGCAACTGCTGAACTTTGGCTGACCGGCTTGGAGGAAGAGGCTGGCAGAACTCTGTCTGAAGACAATATGAATCTTTCCCTTGACTTTAATTGGAGTTGGGTCAGTCCCCAAAAAGTGTAAATCCTTCCAGTCACACTTTTTCAACAGTTCAGCACATTGCTCCAAAGCTTCACCCCATCCACTGAGTTCAATGGGACCATCCAGGCGTAAAGGTGCTGCCTGAGATAAGTAAATGCTTTACAGTCTATCTTGATATGAAATGAAGCCCCATGTGCAATGACATCCACCTCGTTTTGCTCAGCTATGTAGTGTGAAGAAGATCCTCACTCTTCCCACTGAACAGGTAGGAGTCGCATTCCATTTTCATCCCAAGGAGCAGCACAAGGAGCAAAGGAAACACCACTGCTCATGTGAAGTAGAAGCTTCTCACTGTGCTCTTGAACTGACCCTGATCGACCTCAGTTCATGAATTCCTAAAGAACCCAATAGATGTTCCTATTGGCTTCAGGTGATGGGTGTTTCAATGAACTGTCTTCAGTTCTTCTTTCTGAGGTTTTTGAAAGAGCTTGGTTTCTACTTAGGATTCTGCTGAAGATTTCTATGATGTTGCTTTCACAACACGAACCTAACATACCCATCTCCTTGGTTTACATTTTTACCGTTAGGTTGGGTAAATATATTTGCATCTGCAAAACAACTTCTATGGAATATTATCCTCATATCTCCCGAATGTTATCTTATAATCTTGTCTAGAACTGAAAAGATCTTTGCTTTCCTAAGCCCTCGCTGACATTTGTCATAGTATCATAAAATCAATGAGAGTGGAAATGACCTCTAAGATCGTCCAGCCCAACACCACCATGCCTACTTCACTATCTCTCAAAGTGCCATGTCTACACATTTTTTCAACATCTCCATGGGCGGTGACTGCACCACTTCCCTAGGCAACCTCTTCCAATGCTTCACCTCTCTTTAAGTAAATAAATTTTTCCTAATATCCAATTTAAACTTTCCCTGGGACAACTTGAAGGCATTTCCTCTCATCCTATCGCTTTTTACTCAGGAAAAGAAGTGAAGTAGGCCTAAGTCATCTCATATATGCCATAGGGAGAGGGCCTGAATGCAGGTAATTGCTGTGGAGCTGATGGCAAACAGTAGCTTCTCTATTGGTGAGACTGCAGTTTATGGCACTTGAAGCCTTGGTTGCTGCACCATACTCTTCACAGGGGTTCAGTGACAGTCACAGATGGCATTAGGAAGTAAGGAACAAAAGGGATTGTGAAGAAGGATTGCAGTGTTCAGGGCTGAAGCTCTGCTAAAAGAATGTGAGAGAAGATGGAAACTAGGGCTTGAAGTCTGAGTTTGGGAAGAAAGGAATGTGGTGTGATTGGAAATGAAGGAAACCTTGAGTGTCAGAAAAGCTAAAGATGAAACATCATCATTCTGAGATGGGGAGGCAATGAATGGCAGTAAGGGATGAATCTAGGCACTTGATGTGTTGCAGTGGAGGCATGCCAGGCTAGCAAGTGAGTAAGGACTGTGCCACAGGATTGGGCTTCTGCTTTAGAGAGGTGGGATTTGCAGCAGAAGGTGTGAGGTGCAGCAGGGAGGGGCTAAATTTCAACTACAACTTAGCCAGCAAGGGCAAGCCTAACCAGAAGAAAAACAGACAATGGAGACCAAGCTTTAACATGGTTTTAAACTGCTTTGTTTGGATATGTTATCTTCTCGTTTTCTCCTTTGGTCCTGGAAATAACCCAAGAGTAAAGGTAGAAAGTTAGACTGTAGACAAACTCTGGAGCAAGGGCTTCCTTTGTATACGTGACTGTATCGTGTATGACTCAGCAGTGTCTCAGTCACAGGCTGGCACCTTAAAGCAATGCAGTATTGCAAATAATGAGAGAAAACATGATAAGTGCAGGGAAGGACATTATCAAAACTCTAGTCACCTTCTTGTGAGGGTGGTGAGGCACTGGAACATGTTGCCCAGAGAAGTTGTGGATGCCCCATCCCTGGAGGTGTTCAAGGCCAGGTAGGATGGGACTTTGAGCATCCTGATCCAGTAGAAGGTGTCCCTGCCCATGGCAGGAGGTTGGAACTGGATGATCTTTAAGGTCCCTTCCAACCCAAACCATTCTGTGATTCTCTCTTTAGTTACTGCCTTCTGGTTGACTTGCCTTATTGCTGAAGATGTGTTCAGAAGTGCCATTACTCTGCAACTGATGAGCATGAAACAGGGACAGCTACCCCTTTTACCAAGATAATTATATTTGTCTGTCTAAACTGAACTCTGAGTCATCCAGTGCAGAGGCTAGACCAGCCTGAGCTAATCACCAGCTTAAAAATATTCACAAAACTGCCCTCAAAAATCAAATGAGTATTCCTAAGGGACAAAATAGAAAGTCCACATCCCTCAAAGACTGACAGTTGCATAACCCCTGTTAAAATCAGCAAAAGAGAAATGCTTAAATAGCCATGAGGATCACAGTCATGTGGCTTAAAATTGCTTCGTATGTGAGGAAAAGCAGGCATGAGAGCTTCCTACTGAACTAAAACGATAGTGCTTGATTTGAGGAAGACTGCGTGGGAAGTGGCCAAGGCATAAAGTGCAATCGAGTGGACCACATTTTTTGTTATGTGAACTGGTACAGCTCCATTTATTTTCCTAGAGTTCACAAGGGTTCTGCAAGCGCAGGATCTGACCCTGCCATGCTTTTCTGTGTTGCAGGCACATAAAGTAGAGTTTGTCTCATGTAACTTCCATGTTAGCAGAGCCAGACTTTTAAATGCCTTGTCATTTTCAATGGGCTTTCAGCTGACATTGAAGAAGTGAAAGCACAAAGAAAGGCCAGGCTTATCTCATGGGACCTTAGAGTCTTTGTGGCTTGAGTTGTTGCTAGAGAAATGATGCTTCAACCAGGAAAATTATACTCTATCCAGGTTCAGTAGTGGAAATGAAGTGCAAGTGGTGGCACTAGAAGGAGACACGGAGGTTGTGCCCAGTAGCTTCTCAATAGCTTCTTCCTAATGTCTCCATCCCTCCACAGTCCTGATGGAAGCAGTCAAGGCTTAGCTTGGTGATGTTAGGTATGCGTGTGTGTGCACATGTGTATGGCTGTACAGCACAGCTCATCAGACTAGAAATAGCATTTTTTGCTTTATAAAAGCAGTAGCATATCAACAGTCTCAGACACAATTCAGGTTATAATGGCTTAATAAATTGCCCAGTAACAGCTGACATGAAGTAAGTATTCCAGTGCTCTTAGACAGTCATGTGTGCATGAAAATGTAATGTATTGTGACCTAGAGGAAAGCGGGTTAAGATAAATTAAATCAATCTGCTATTGCCAAGGTTTAAGAGCACTACTGCATAATGTTTCTGGGGCACCATTGATGCTAAGCAGCATGTTAACAGGGAAAATGTGTGTTTGAGGCCTCTTATCTCTCTGCCTGAGATAGATAGTGACCTTGGATTCAGTTACGTTGATCCATCTGCTCTAATTTTATAAAGTTGACTTAGAGTTGAAGCCACTACAAGCAGCAGGAGCTGAAGGGTCCATCATCCAGACATATGATTACTACTCACATAAAGGTCTTTAAAGAATTTTTTTTGTTATAATTCTTGATAGATGAGAGATCGCTTTAACCAAGTCTTTGAGCTCGACAACTTAGGCCCTTGCTAATTGAAGGTTATTTCCCGCAATCAGAAGTCACTGTGTTTCTTTCAAGATGACATTTTAAGAATTTCCTTAGTCAAATTTCTTTATGCACAACTGGTATTAAATCCTCAGCACCCAGTATTTCTTTACGTGTCTCAGGAAAATTTGACCTATGGGTTTATATTTGGAGGAACAGAATCACTCAGTAAGAAGCTGGTTTATTTCTGTCAACAATTTCCATTGACATCATGCTGAATTTCTGCATATTAGGCCTCCAGCACAAAGACCTGTTGAAGTCAGCAGGGCCTTTGCCACTGTCCTCAGCAGGGTCAAGCATTACCCTGCACAGCCAAATTGTCCCTCCAGGAGGCTATGCACAGTTGCAGAAGGCTGAAATAACAAATTTATATTCACTTTTTCAGTTTGCTAAGTCAGCGTCTGCAAATGTCTCCTCTGCTGTAGTTTCTGCTGCAGGACCATGGCATGTTTTTCCACTCCTCTGTCAATGCCAACTAAGTAGTGAAAAGATAATATATAAAACCCAGTAGACTTGAGCATGGGGATGGAACAAATAGCCTGGAGCTATAAAGACAGAATATTCTGTCTTAGCCACCTCCTCAGGGTCGGTCCAGCCTCGGATTGCCAGTCATTGCTGAAAGAACACCTCTCATCTCTCTTATGAAGGTGACTTGTAAAAGAAGGTTGCTGTACACTCTAGTTGAAACAAAAGTCCCCACTTCACTGGGCAAGAGAAGTTTTCTTTTTGTTTCCAGAAAACAACATCGACTCAGACAACATCATCCTAGGCAAAGCATATTGAATATCCTCTCTCTTCCTTTCTTAACAGGGGCATTAATACCTCAACCACTACAGTCCAGTCATCTTATTATTTTTTTTTTCTCTCAGAGAGTAAACAACCTTATAAAATAAACATAAAGCTAAAAGCAGAGAGAAGTACCCCATGAAAAACAAAAATATGCATTTGGAAAATAAATCTGTCCTGAAATCTCCATGCACTGTGCACAAAGATTAATGGACAATACTGAACTATGGACATTGCTGTACATTATCTAGATTATAAAATGATTGGGAATTTGTCACTAGTATAAATTCCATTGCCAAGATAGTGAGATGGGGAATTAATCATACCATGTAATCTTACAAGCAGAGCAATTATTTGATTATTGCATTCTCATTACAGATTACATCATACCTTGGCTGAGGTGGACATCTCAGCAGAAAAAGAACTGGCATGGAATTCTGTCTGATTTTGCCCTGTGAGGTGTGAATCATCTCAAGACTGAAACTCTTGACTTTAGTTATGATAATGACACAAGTATCTAAAATGGCACTACAGTTACGAAGATGTAGGGTTAGGCCAGCTCCTGTGTCTGAAGATCCTAATTTCAGCACATGGTGCATGCTTGGTGCTACCCGCTGTTCCAAGTATGCCTTGTACACAGGATCATGAATTTAAAGGTTTTATAGAACCTCTAAAATGTTCTATAAAAAGCTTTTAAATACAATTGAGGAAGCCTTCTTGACCAGGCTGGGGCAAAGAGCAGCTGTTGCTGCAGGCAAATTCAGGATGAGTCACTCAGCAACTAGACCTTCAGATAGGTCATGTCTTCTGGGCAACATAAAAGGAAAGTGCTGGATAAATCTGTCACCGAGAAAAAGAGTTTTCATCTGTCTTCTGCTGAAGAAGCCTGCAGAAATCTTTATGTAAATCCCTTCCTCCTGAATGTGGTGGTAGCACAGGTAAAAAGACCTAAGTACTTTAAAGGTATTTTGAGACCTCCAGATGGCATGATTGATCAAGGTGAATCTGAGCCCACACTTCCACTTAAAGCTTTGGGGACCGTGCTGAAGGCACTGTCCCAACTTCATAAATAACGCCAGGAGCTGCAGCATTGCCCAGAGTTGCATGTGGTGTCTTAAGTTTAGCTTTAAGCTGACTTAAATATCTCTTGGTGCTCTGCCATAAGCCTTCCACAGTGCAGGAAGCCAGAGAGTTCAAGGGCACGAGCAGGGGACATGGGGTCTGCACGGGAAAAGTCATACACAGGGAGGGACAGGTCATGTTGCGTGATGGGGATTCCTGTGAGTGGGGTGATGAGTGAACAGGCAGACTGTTCACATCGCGATGTATTCCTGGGCCACCAATGGAGAGTCAGTTGGGAGTGTCATCAACTGCTCAAGTGGCACTTTGTGCTTCTTTGATCTAAGTCCTTCTTTGACCCAAGTCCTAAACCTCTAACGCTCCATATCTCCAGTAAAGAAGACAGAGGCTTGTGTTAGTGTAGTGTTCCCTTAGCAAGTTTGCAGATGACACCAAGCTGGGTGGAAGTGTTGATCTGCTGGAGGGTCGGGAGGCTCTGCAAAGGGATCTGAACAGGCTGGACCACTGGGCTGAGACCAACGGCATGAGGTTTAACAAGGCCAAATGCCGGGTCCTGCACTTGGGGCACAACAACCCTAAGTAGAGGTACAAACTAGGAGAAACCTGGCTGGAAAGCTGCCAGGAGGAGAAGGACCTGAACATGAGCCAACTGAACATGAGCCAGCAGTGGCCCAGGTGGCCAAGAAGGACAATGGCATCTTGGCTTGTGTCAGAAATGGCATGACCAGCAGGTCCAAGGAGGTTCTCCTCCCTCTGTACTTGGCACTGGTGAGACCGCACCTCGAGTACTGTGTTCAGTTCTGGGCCCCTCACCACAAGAAGGATGTTGTGGCTCTGGAGCGAGTCCAGAGAAGAGCAACAAAGCTGGTGAAGGGGCTGGAGAACAAATCTTATGAGGAGCGGCTGAGAGAGCTGGGGTTGTTTAGCTTGGAGAAGAGGAGGCTGAGGGGAGACCTCATTGCTTTCTAGAACTACTTGAAGGGAGGTTGTGGAGAGGAGGGAGCTGGCCTCTTCTCCCAAGTGACAGGGGACAGGACGAGAGGGAATGGCCTCAAGCTCCAGCAGGGGAGATTTAGGCTTGAGGTAAGGAAAAAAATTCTTCACGGAGAGGGTGGTTAGGCATTGGAATAGTCTGCCCAGGGAGGTGGTTGAGTCATCGTCCCTGGAGGTGTTTAAGGTGAGGGCAGATGAGGTACTTAGGGGCATGATTTAGGGATTGGTGGGAATGGTTGGACTCGATGATCTGGTGGGTCTCTTCCAACCTGGTTATTCTGTGCTTCTGTGATGCTCTGTGATGCCTCTTAGTGTTTATGTGGAGTTGACTGACGTTTTTTTGTAGAGTTTTGTTGCATTCATAGGGGGCTGATGCGTGCACATGCGTTTGGTGCTTGTGTGCACCTGCCTCAACACTTCATCATTCTCAAGCCAGCTCCTTCCAACTAAGTTGTTTATACTGAGCTAAAGAAATAGAAATACTGCTGGTCAAGACTGACAGTCCTTAGTGGTTCTTAATGAGCAGGGATACTTCGAGCAGAGTTATTATTACTGAGGAGTATGACTTATGTGTATTTAATGCAATGACAGATTCCCCTCTGAGATGATTGCTGCCTCCAGTATCAACGACAGTTTTCTAGGTGAGTCAGCTGGTCACTCCTTCAATTGTAGGAGAAAGATGCTTTTCGCAATGCTAGCATTATTTAAAAATATAAAGTGCTACTAGGCACAGGGAAGAAGCCTGGTAGGGTCATTGCTCAGTCTTGTTTTTCGTACCTTTAGGTCCCTTTTCTTTGCCTCTTTCTCAGAAAGTCTGGTTGCACCTTGAGTGCATTCCTCCTGTGGTACGAGCACTGTTTTTTGCAGCTGCCATAGCACATGAATGCTGTGCTGCATGCTGGTTGTGGGTAGCTGTGTTGTTTTTCCCACCATTCCATAAATCCCCGAATTTGGCCCATTATTGACACGCTTACATTTTTGCCCAGCTTCTCAAATAAACACGTTTCAACATCACACCAGCTTTCTAACCATCTACATGCTTCATCCCTACTAATCTCCTTTTTGAAAAGACAGCATATATACCAAAGTATAAACAGCTCATTAAATATTTGTTCTAAAATGACTGCAAGAAGCCCCGTTCTCTTACAAAGCGAGTGTGGTCTCTTCTGCTGTCTCTACTGCTTTATTAGAAAATAAATACATTCATGCTGTAGGAGGTGTTCAGGGCCAGTTTGGATGAGGCTTTGAGCAACCTGATGAAGTGGAAAGTGTTCCTGCCCATGGCAGTGGGGGTGGAACTGGATGATCTTTAAGGTCCATTCCAACCCATATGATTCTATGATTCTGTGATTCTATGATTCTGTGATTCTATGCTCAGGGCAACTCCATGTGGAAGGGCAATAGATGCCCTTAAATTTGAAATGAAGTAGTTTCTTTGGTAGTTTTGGTCCTGGTTCCTGTCCAGAAGGTACACTCATGCTCATGTTTAGAGAATGCTAAACGCTCCATGATGAGCAAGACAGTATTTTGCATCCACTTTGTACAGGTGTGAACAACCATCTAAAGTACAAAATAATAGAAATTATTTCCAAGTTTTATCTAGTTATCAAGTTGGAGGAAACTGATGTTTCAGAACTGTATTATAATGCAATATGTACATTTTTTCCCCTGTCTTGGTATCTCAGCAAGGATTCTTCATAAAGGGCAAACTTCTGCTGTCTGAGCATGGGTGCCTGTGAATTTCCCAAAGAGCTCTACAAAAATCCCCATCTTTCTGGAGCAACTGCTAGAAGGTCAACACACTGCCTGACAGCACCTAAAATGACACTAGCACTCTACTTTTAAATAGCTGACTTATGCACAGTGTCTCCTTTTCAGATAGTCCTGAGTTCAACAGTTGTAAATGTAGATTCTTACATAGATGGTTGGGTGCACACGAAGGCAAGGGATGGTTGGCCCATATATTAGGTCTAAAACATGCCTCGTCTCATCCACACGTAAACTTCTACAATGATTCAGATTACATTTTCTTGTTGACTATGGGGAGTTTAAGGAGAACAAAAGTGTTTGTTGGGATCAAAGAGGTTTCCAAGCCTTGTTGTCTGGAGGCAGAATCCATCTCACTGGTTGGTCGCTAGCATTAAATATGGAAAGAGAAGAGACTTTCAAGGGAAAAGCAAATGGCCCATGTCTAATGCAGTCCCAAAGAAGGGAAGCAGATAGGAGCCACTTGGGCGGGGTGAATCTGCGATCTATAAAGCCAAGGAAGACCATCTCCTGTGGACACGAGCAGGGCAAGATCCCTGAGAATGACAGGAAATTAAGCTGTTGTAAATGAGGTAGTGGAAGGGAATAGAAGAGAAAAGGCAGTGTGGTAATGCTGCTTTTCCTGCTGAAGATGTCTTTTCTTAACATAGCCTGTGTTAGTCTTTCAATATTGACACATTATGAGGTCTGCTCTTTATGAAAAAAAGTCTTCCATGAGATATAACAGCTCATCTCTGCCTAGTGTCTGTCATTTAAAGGGTAAGCATATTATATAAATGTGGATATAACA
This sequence comes from Clamator glandarius, assembly GCA_033459285.1. Taxonomy (NCBI): domain Eukaryota; kingdom Metazoa; phylum Chordata; class Aves; order Cuculiformes; family Cuculidae; genus Clamator; species Clamator glandarius. Next base: position 689,543 of record JAUNZM010001061.1, on the reverse strand, counting down.
GCACTCTGAGGCTGAATCCAAATAATTAGGAAGGTAGAGGCCGATTACCAAGTGCTGCATGTGATGAAGCCAGAAAGGGCTGTTTTTGAAATGTGTCACTGAGTTGTATATCAAAGATGATTCAGTGGAAGCACAAAACTGCAGTTAGCAGTGAAACTGCAACTCTAGTAGAAATATCTGATCTACTGTAAACTTAATCAGCTTAGATAATAGTAGCAAGAAGTCCAAGCAGTAAGAAAATACGTGATTTAATTTGTAAGACTGGACAGTACATCCAAATCTGTTCCAGTGCAGGACATCCTCATGCATCAGAAGGTCCCTGGCTGCAATAAAAAATGCCTGTGGTGGTAGCAACTGCTTAAATAGCCAAATATGCTTTAGCATGGAGCAAAGAATTAATCTACTACAGGTCTCTCAGAGAAGAAGTTTCTGAAACCCAGCTGCTGCCCATGTCCATGATCCAGCCCAGACCTGTAGCAATCCACCGCCACATTAGGGAAGGAGGTAGGGCCAGGGGCTAGAAACTAATATAAAAAACATAGTTCACAGTATTGGGAGAAGAGATGATGTAATTGGACACCCATATCTGGGGCTTCTGCTGCCACAGCCCAAATTCAATACAGCTTCCTCTCTGTAACTTCAGATGCTCTGCAAACTCAGTCCATGAATTTCTTCCTGAGATCCTCTATTAGGCAGAAATCACATATGCTTTTTTTGAGCAGCCTTTCCTGGTCCCATAAAATATTGCAGTCCCTTCTGACATGTTCAAGCGTCATGCCTCTGCCATAGCTTCAATGCAGCCATCCAGAAAGGATTCCCCAATGTTCAGTCCCCAAATCAAATCCATGTTTGAGGAGCGTATGGTTGAGATGCACCAAAACTGCTCCCTTAAACATTGTGCCTCACCTGTGAGCTGCTGATTTAAGGAAAAATGCAGCTGAATATGCTCACACCAGCAAATCCCCACTGGCTGCAGACACACCAAGCAGCCACACAGGCTTTGAGTGAGAGAAATGAGGTATGTCAGTGTCCCACAGCCATAAAATAGCAGGGAGAAGCACAAAGCATAGGGATGCCATAGCGAGGAGGCTGCTACGTCCCAAAGCATTGTCAATTCAGCTCTGTGTCACCTTCCCTCCCTGCGAGTTACCTGCCTGCTTTGCCTTCACCTTCCCCCATCACCACCCTGCAGCAAGTCTCTGCTTCTGCCATCTGCCTCACAGGAGGGAGCATATAAGTTGATTAGCAGGAGCCAATGACATACTGGCGGGTGCTAGAGAAGGGTTGCATTCACTTTGAGCAATCGGTGAGAACCAGTCCCTCTCCAAAACATATGGGGTAAAGAAAACACTTTCCACAATTCTCTTTTTAATCAGTGTGTTCCATAGCAACTGTTTCCAGCAGGAGAGGGGAATAGGTGCTGAGGGGATTGTGAGCTTGTATCTGGTGCAAATCAGTTATTGCTCTAAATTCAACATATTTCACATGCAGAGCACCAGGGGAGAGTCTCCAACCAGAGGATCTAAGAGCCAGATTCTTGTGCCTTTGCCCCAATAACTCCAGGGGCAGTTATTACTCAAGTAGACTCACTGAAGGCAGTGAGGCTGTTGCTGAATCAGCATCTCAAGGATGCTTAGACAGTGTGGATGAGTGTAATGATGCAACCACTGGTCTCCTGAAAAGCTGCCACAGGACCCGGATCCACCACGTGCTGGGGCCATGGCCAGGACTGACATGCTTCTTTGGGCAGCTGATTTCTACCCTCAGGTGGTTTTCAGTGGGATTGTTACAGAGAAATTTCCCATTTCTTTCTCTTTCATAAGGTGACTGCTCCCATTACCTGTGCAGCAGTGGAATATTCATGTACTGTGTTTAATTATTCATTTCTTAAAGAAAAAACAACATTGCTTCCCTTTTCAAATCCCTCCCCTTCCAATACAATCAAATCTATTCCCACTCACTAGTGTTTACCCTACTTTTCATTATCATTTTCTTTATTTTGAAAATATGTATCCCAGTTCTTTTTTTCTTAAGTGAGCATTAACAATTCTTTGTAGACCTGGCTTTCTTCAAACCCCGACTCCAGATACTTGAGTTTTTGCAATAACTACCAGGCCATGCAGTGATTACAATTGGACTTCGCTTTCAAAGGTTAATTGACACAGATTTGTATTATTATTATTACTAATAATGATGATAATGATGATGATTATTATTACCCAAGGGAGTCAGTTTGTTCAATTCAGAGGCTCCATTTCTTTAGGTTCAGGGACCCCAGGCAGCTGCACTGAGAATGATGAGCGGGACTGTGATGCCCAAGTCACTCAGGGTGTTGTTCATCAAGATGCTGACAGTAATGCCAAAAATAGTGTAAGAAATTCTCACCCATTCTCATTTACTCTCTGGTGCAGATCACTTCCATCACACTGAACCAAAGCTGCACTGTAAACCAGTCACTGAGTTGGTTTCAGTTCGAAGTAGCACTTCTTTTGGAAGGCTTTTCTTGAACCAGTGCAATGGTTTGCTTCACAGCTCAGCCCTACAAACCCACTCCTGGCAGAACAGAGAGGCTGGCGCCTCTACAGCAGGGCAGGACTTTTCTGGCATCCTTGGCCACTAAGCCAGCTTCCCACAGATGTGCATCCAAAACCTACAAAAAGCAGCACCATGGTGGTAGCAATCATGATCCAGCGTACCAGCCTGTTACTGCTCAGCAGGGTTTCCAAGCTTCAGTGCATCTCCAGGCTAACACAGTCAAACAGCCTCCAGACCTGAGCTGCCTCTCTCAAGGATGCACACTGCATGGTCAATGCAGAGGTTAATGTATGTCAAGCATGTCCACCCAAGCAAGCTTGGTGGGTTTTTTGGCTTTTGGCCATAGACCTTATTACATAAGGGCTTCAGGTGCTGCAAAAAGCAATCTCAAAGTTACACACAGAGCAAGTTTTACTGGTAATTCAGTGTGTTTACTATGGAAACATGATACAGCTCACCACTCTTTGTTTCTTCTCTTCCAGGTAGGCTGCAAAGCCATGATGGTTTTCTTCCAGTACTGTGTCATGGCCAACTTCTTCTGGCTCCTGGTGGAGGGGTTGTATCTTCACACCCTGTTGGTCATCTCCTTCTTTTCAGAGAGGAAGTACTTCTGGTGGTACATCTTGATTGGCTGGGGTATGCATCTTCTCAAAAGGTGGCAGGCATTTTTAACAGCAATTTAATCCCCAAATTCAGGGGCTCAGATGGAGCGGAGATGTAGTGTACGTTTTAACTTGCTGCCAAGAGTTGTTAGTGTGACCATGTGCAAGATCAAGTGATGGCGAGAGGAGTTTAACAGCATTAGCCTAAATCTTCAAAGGTATTTAAAAGTTTAACTTCTGCTAGATTTACTGATAGTTGAGCACCTCAATGTCTTTAAGGACTGTGGGCCTGAAACTCCTCATAACCTTTATAGTCATTTAGTTATTTGATCTTGACTGCGACCCCAAAGTTGATATCATTCATTGACCTTAAGTTGTAAGGATCACTCCCGGAAAAGCAGGACTCCTGGACTGAACCAGGCACTGCAGTCCTTCTTTCTGTCTTATTGAATTCAGGCTAAACATCTATCCTGAGCTCCAATCGCCTGTGTGCTAATGCTGATAACCTTCTGCTTACCTGCATTTGTGATTTCTCCATCTTTAATGTGAATGTAGTCTCATACAAGTGAAATAAAGTAAAACCAAAATAAAACTAAAATAAAATAAAATAAAACTAAAATAAAATAATATAAAACTAAACTAAACTAAAATAAAATAAAATAAAATAAAATTAAATGAGAAAGTTCCAAGATAGACACAATTAAACTCTTCACAAAGTGTCTCAGAGCTGAATTAATGCAAATTAATCCTAACAGATCAACTTCTCCTCTTTCTCCAAAGAGAAAAGAGAGATCTTTTTCCCCTTTAAGCCATTTAGCTGAAGATTTATGTTTAAGTAAGCAAAATGGCTTTCTATTCCATGCTCTCGATAGCTGAAACTGCAAAATAATTAGAGCAGGGAAGAATCTTGAAAAGAAAAGGAAAAAAATCATATCGTGCCATGTACAGGGATATGCCTGGACTCAGGATTTGATCAGTTAGCCATAGAGTAACTTCCATCGAAAGTGACAAGAGTTATGCTTGAGTTCACACTGTGGAAGAGAGGCAATTCTCCATGCTGTAAATATAAGAAGAGATGATGTTAGCAGACCTTGTTTCTGATACAGTTATTCAGGTCAGAACTTCTTTAAACCTTCTTTACACATATATATCCTTTCTTTCAGCACAGTAGAGCTGGCAGATTTTAAAGGAAAATGTATGACACCAATGATTTTAAATTAAAGGAAATATCTTGTAATCGTGATGTATTCTGAGGTTGCTTGGATGAGAAAGGGCAATTCAAGAAAATGACAGGTGCTTGAAGGATCTTTTGGCCTTTCAGTCTTCCATCATTTGCAAGAGCATCCGTGATGGTTCTGAAATGGGTCGTGCAGGAATTAATAATTTTGAGACCCATTACAATTCTGGCTTTCATAGAATCGTAGAGTCATAGAATCGTAGAATATTTCAGGGTTGGAAGGGACATTAAAGATCATCTAGTTCCAATCCCCCTGCCATGGGCAGCGCCATCCCACTAGATCAGATTACCCAAGGCCCCATCCAACCTGGACTTAAACACCTCCAGGGATGGGACAGCCACAACTTCCCTGGACAACCTGTGCCAGTGCCTCATCACTCTTATTGTGAAGAAATTCCTCCTTATGTCTGGTCTAAATCTGCCCCTTTCCTGTTTATAGCCCTTGCCCCTAGTCTTTCTTGTAGGCCCCCTTCACATATTGAAAGGTCACTATAATGTCTCCTCAGAGCCAGGCTCCTCTCCAGGCCCCACTTCTCCAGCCTGTCCAGGTCCCTCTGGTTGACATCCCATCCTTCCAGTGTGGCAACTGCACCACTCAGCTTGGTGTCATCTGCAAACTTGCTGAGGGTGCACTCAGTGTCACCATCAATATCATTGATGAAGATATTAAACAACACCCGTTCCTGTATGGACCCCTGAGAGACACCACTTGTCATGGATCTCCATCTGGACTTAGAGCCATTGACCACTACTCTTTGAATATGACCACCCAACTAGTTTCTAATCCACCGTGCCATCCACCCATCAAATTCATATCTCTCCAATTTAGAGAGGAGGATGCTGGGGGGAGCCCATGTCAAAGGCTTTACAGAAGTCTAGATAGGTCACATCCATTGGTTTTCCCGTGTCCAGTGCAGTTACCCCATCATAGAAAGCCTCTAAGTTGGTCAGACAGGTCTTGCCACCGGTGAAGCCGTGCTGGCTGCTATTAATCACCTCCATGTCCTTTTTGTGCTTTAGCATAGCTTCTAGGAGGATCTGTTCCATGATCTTCCCAGGCACAGAGGTGAGGCTGACAGGTTGGTTTTTATTGCTATTGCACTAAGAAATCAGTGATAGCAAATAATACACAACACTGACTGATGCAGAATGAAGTGACATGTCTTTCCTGGAGTATTTCCAATCTAAATCTAACCCAAGACAAGAGACAGAGAAAAGAAGCACCACAAGGATGGAACAAAACCACCCTAGTCAAGAAGAAGATCATGGAGTCGAGAGCAGAGCAGGTTCATCTGGCCAGCTACAGACAGCTACATATGAACTTGTCGCTTCAGGCTATCTTTATAGTCAATGGAGATGCAGGCAATACAGTCAAGGGAGTCCAAGGCCATATTTCTTGTGATGAGGCAAACATCTAAAGTAGCTCGGATGACCTCTATGTAAGAAATACGTGTTTCTCCCCATTGATACTAAAGAGAGTCTGTGGTGACAGGCCTAAATTACAGTTGTTCACACTGTAGATGTCTAAAGCGATTCCTGTTCTTTGCATTTCACTATCAGAAGTCTTTTTGTAGGGACTGCAACAGGAAGAGAAATCTGCTAGGGAACAGTTACAGGGAACTCATCTTAAATGGCCAGTGGGAGGGAAAAGCAACATGTTGCTTGTTTGACATGTGAGTGTTTAAAGCATGAAGCATTTACCTACTCTTGAGGGAAGGCAGATGCTCAAGAGAGATGGAGAGTGGGGAGAAAGCCCTGTAAACATTGATAATAATTTCTGACAGTAACACCCTCTCTTCTCTTGTCAGGTGCCCCCTCTGTGTTTATCACTGCTTGGACAATTGTCAGGATTTACTTTTTCGATGTTGGGTAAGCCTATGGACTCAATTCTCTTTACTACATAATTACTTCTTCCTTTATCTCCAAGCAAGAACAAGGGAACCCCTGCAGTTTTAGTAACCCAGTCATCCTGCCCTTCCTCCAGTCAGAGCAGAGGCTTTCCACTGCACCATAAACTGGGAAACACTCCAAGGTCTCCCTGAAGACATACGCTTTATATTAACTGTGGCAAGTCACTCACCCTCTTTGTTTCCCAGCCCCTTGGTCAGGATACTTGCAAGGAATTTGTGATCAGACCCTGGTGTTGTGTTTTGCCCTGTGATCCCATGTGTAACAAAGATACCAGCTGAGCTGTTGTCCCATGCTCAGAGCAGAGCTGTGCATCCTGCAGAATTGACCCTAAGTATGCTGGTGCAGCAGATGATGAACATACACATTATCTCTTCAAAAGAAAAACTCTAAAAACTCTGAGTTTTTCCTCTTGACTGATTTTAGGATCTGGTTTTCATCCTCTGTAACCTAATAGCTACTTTTGATAGTTTATCTAAGAAGGAGATGTAATATCACTAAGTAAATGAGGCAGATATTAGAGATATCAAAGGATATATGCAGATAAATAGGATCTGATCCTGCAATCTTCCTTCATGCTTTTACTCAAGCAATCAAACTTCAGTAATTAGAAAAGCTTATATGAGAAAATAGGCAGAATAACGGAGTCAGGTGCTTCTTGTGTTCTCACTGCGCCTGCCCTCACTTCTTGCACTTACAACATATGGTTAACTCCATTTTCTGTTATACATTCTCTCTCTCCAAATGTGTCCTGATTTGTCCTTATTTCAGTAGGAGAAGCAGCTCAGATTTCTCATTGCATTTTTGATTTATAGTCATGCTAACACATTTCCTGAGGGTTACTGACTTTTTTTTATGGTTTTACTCTATCTGCATAAAACTGACCTTATTTACTCTGTTAATAAATAGCTTCTACAATGAGATAGAGACCAAAAGATTTAAGCAGTCTGAATACCAATTCTTCTTACTATATATTCCAACTCAGCTCCATCAATTCTTAATAAAAATGCAGACTCCTTTGCATTTTCCAAAGGCCTTAAAGCTCTACGCTTTTGTGCTAAGAAAAACAGGGTGTGAATTTGCAGGCTATGCTGATAGCTAACAGATTTTTCTTGGTATATTAAAATTACCTACAGAGAAAAAATACAGGAAATTAATCCAGATTACGTAAAACCTAATTATGTAAGGTTGGTTAAACAACATTAAGTCTCTATTTAAACATTCTAACTTCAAATTAAAGCAACCTTCATTCAGACTGCCTGAATTTATTTTAAAAATGAAGTGCGCTAGACATAATTAGGGCCAGTTTAGTTGTAAATGAAAGGGCAACATGCACCTGACCAACTATAGTCATAGAATCAGAATCTTTTAGGTTGGAAAAGACCTTTAAGATCATCAAGTTCAACCCATAACTTAGCACTGCCAAGCCACCACTAAACCTGCATGTGAGCAATTCACTGTAGTCTTCTGTTATACCAAGTAGCAATTCAGTCAGTGTAGTCCATGAAGTGCAATTCTCTTAATTCTAAAGTTAATGCTTAGGAACTGTGCCCTAAAAGTGCGTCTCTTCATCTTCTATTATTTGCACTGCCAACATTTTGTATTGGATGAGCTGAATCCAAGTGAATTTGTCAATGATGGGTTCCACCAATCTGTTTCAAACATACATGCAGACCAATTTTCATGAATGCTCTCCCAAACATGCACCTTCAATCACCTGACTGTTGTGAGGTCTGCAGATAAATGAGTCCCAAGCAATATTAGTCATTTCCACTTCTTTCCTATTCTGTCATTTTCTTGTTGGCCTTAATGGTTCCAGGTGTCCAAGGTGAATGGTGTGGTTTGCAAACAATTCTGACTTCACAGAATCACAGAATCACAGAATAACCAGGTTGGAAGAGACCCACTGGATCGTCGAGTCCAACCATTCCCACCAATCCCTAAATCATCCTCCTAAGCACCTCGTCTACCCTAACCTTAAACACCTCCAGGGACGGTGACTCAACCACCTCCCTTGGCAAACCACTCCAATGCCTAACCACCCTCTCCGTGAAGAACTTTTTCCTAATCTCAAGCCTAAATCTCCCCTGGCGGAGCTTGAGGCCATTCCCTCTCGTCCTGTCCCCTGTCACTTGGGAGAAGAGGCCAGCTCCCTCCTCTCCACAACCTCCCTTCAGGTAGTTGTAGAGAGTAATAAGGTCTCCCCTCAGCCTCCTCTTCTCCAGGCTAAACAACCCCAGCTCTCTCAGTCGCTCCTCATAAGATTTGTTCTCCAGCCCCTTCACCAGCTTTGTTGCTCTTCTCTGGACTCGCTCCAGAGCCACAACATCCCTCTTGTGGTGAGGGGCCCAGAACTGAACACAGTACTCAAGGTGCGGTCTCACCAGTGCCGAGTACAGGGGGAGAATAACCTCCCTGGACCTGCTGGTCACACCGTTTCTGATACAGGCCAAGATGCCATTGTCCTTCTTGGCCACCTGGGCCACTGCTGGCTCATGTTCAGTCGACTGTCAACCAGCACCCCCAGGTCCTTCTCCTCCTGGCAGCTTTCCAGCCAGGTTTCTCCTAGTTTGTACCTCAGCTCTAGTTAGGGGACTTCAGGATGAAATGAATTGCACGCTTGACCCTGTGGACTTGTGTGGCTAGATCCATAGCTCAGACACAGCTAGCTTGTTGGACTAATCCCACCATGCCTGTCATCTTTTTCAGAGGGGCATGTTGGGGGTTTTTTCTGGTGATGCCAGTTGCTTTGTGCTTAACAAAATTCTCCATCCATGGTAGTGGATAGCATTGGAGGCCTCATGAGCCTGTGATTCTGTACCTACCAGTGCTCAAAAACACTTCAAATCAAGTCTTAAGTCCTTCTCAGTTCACACACACCAGGTTTAGTCCTCTTCACATAACCTAGCACAGCCATCTTTAGCTTTAGGAAAACGAAGTACCTGGGAAGAGTACATAGGTACTTGCTGCTTGCTTTGTTTAATGTTTTAAGTCTGTTTTTTTTTCTTTTTAGGTGCTGGGAGGAAATAGTGGAATCCCCATTTTGGTGGATCATTAAAACTCCTATTTTGGTGTCTATTTTGGTAAAGTATCAGCCCAGTCTGCTGGCTGGAAAGCTGTCTTTAATACTAAGGGGGGAGAAGGCATGTCAAGAAGTGTTCTGTGTATGTTCATGGAAAATATATTGACAGATAAAATCCCACCAGGTATTGAATGACTGTCTTAGGATGAGGAATTTCACACTCCAGATTAATATATATTTACCTTTAAGGACTGGCCATGGGAAGAGCTTGAGTGACTAGATAACCAAGGTAGAGCTGATTTGATTTAACTCGGACTATCTCCATATCAGTTAGTTGCCCTGAGTGCTCTGGTGCAGTAGTCATGGGTATGTGTAGCCAGAGGAGGTTGAGGAACATGGTTAGCAATCCAAGAAAGGCTCATCTTGCCTATTGAATCAGTGGATGTCTATATTAGATCGGATTAATTGTTCCATGAATGTATTAGTTTCTCTGAGCTGACCATATGCAGAGCCCAGGATGACTTGTTCAGTTGTAGATGTCAACGCTATGAAGTGCATTGTGCGCTACCATAAGCTTCTACCTAGCTGAAAAGAGTTTAGTTTAATTCCCGAGACATTTGCTTCTCGTTATAGCATCCAGTATAAATTTGGATTCCAGCTATGTGTTTTTAAAGTAAGTTCTTGAGAAGCTTGGCTAATTTCCAGATAAAACAAAAGTACGTCTTACTTCTCAGGATATGATTTATTCTGACCATGGAAACCACGAGATTCCTAAGGAACCTGAAATATTTCCTTACTTGTTGAATATTATGTGTTTCCTCTGTCAGCTGTCAAGCCAATACTTAAAATCAAATGAACTTGAGTTAAACTTAGCTTTGAGTTTCCATAAATGAAAACAAGTATGTGGGAAGGGAAGAAAAAGAGGGAAACAGAAATCAACCCAAATATATCTCTTTTAAAGAGAAATCTTTTCTTAGTCATACATTCTTCTGAATCCACATGCATTATGACCTTTACAAGAAGCCTTTTTTTCTGTAGCATTTGTCATATAGGGATTCCACACTGAAACAGTTGAATAATTACATCTTACTCTATCCACCTCACTGAAAAGAAGTACAATACTTAGGTGACACATCTCATAATATTTATGTCATCACAGAAAGCTATAGATAGTATTTCCCTTTCCCAAGATAATCCCTTTGTAAAGAAATACACTCTGTTCTCCTTGAATCAATGAGTCTGTATTTTCTTTTGACCAATAAATTATTTTTTCATTGCCAAACAAAATTTACCCAACCATTTCTGATTTTCCTTCTGCAGATATCATATAAAACTGTCACAAAGAAAAGGGCGTGATAGCTGCTGTCTAATGAACAGCAGTTTTCTTCAGGGAGGAATGCAACATTTTCTACATACCTACAGGAATTAAAAATAGATCTCAATGGAAGGAAGAAATACCTATATAAGATATATAAGATGTTACACCCTAGGAACAGATCAAATGCCTTTGATTATACTCGGGTTGAAAAATAAATAAATTCTTCTGTGTCCTGGTAGCAATGCTAAGCCAGTAAATCACGCTCTACCTGACTCGTCACTGCCTTGTGTCCGTGTTTGCTCTTGACCACAACGTAGTCAGTAATTACCTGCTCTGATCTTACCTTCAGTGCTGCAGCTTATGTGCTATCAGTGCTCATTAGAGCAATTTATCTATGTAATTCTGGTTTAAACTGATAAATTTGACTTGCCACTAAGCTGCAAGCAGTTTCTATAAACAAATGAATATGAATAGAAATTGTGAAAAATTGCACGAGATAGGTAAAAAGTGATTAAGCAATACATCATAACCAAGAAATACAACTAATTCCAATCACTTATAGCCTTTGAAAAAGGAGTGTCTAAATAAGAGATGTGTTTCAGTCTCCTTCATTCACCTGTTGTGGAGATAAATGTAGGAATTTCCAAAGGAAATTTTACAATCTGTTTTTGCAGGAAATTATATTGGCTGGTTAATGCAGTCCCTTCCAGCCTTTAAGTCTCTAACTATCAGCATCATTTATGCATTTTCTAACCATGAAAGGACAAAGAAAGAGGTTGTGTGCCAAATGAAAACTAAACTAAGTCTACAGAAATCTGTCATGACCTTTGCATTGGACACATTGCATGAATAACAACATGATTCAATGGATAAGACCTTAAAAACAAGTAGATTTGCATTCAATTCATGCCACTTACTAGATGCCATTAGGAAGTTGTCATTCCTAGCTCTACACCTTTGCTATTAAATAAGGTTAGCATTGCCTGAGTATGTTGGTGGAGCACTTTGAGGGTTTTTGAGTGAAAAGCACGATCTAAAATCCAGGTCTCCTCTGGTCTAACATTGTAGAAAAGAATGTTTTCTGCTGCGTCGCTGAGATCTATCCTTTGCTATAAAAGGTCTCCAACTTCTCTCCAGAGAAGACGTGCCCCATAGTTGAGTAGAGGCAAGCTTAAATGGGTACTGCTTTGTGTTTTGTTTTGTTTTCCTTGGCTCACTGCCTCAGTCCTTGACATGCTCAGCAGGCAGTCCCAAGCCACCGTCTCCCGAGGGCTTTGACTTCCGTCGCTCCGCTAAATCCCAAGGCTCCTTTCCCACCCTGTCGTCGGCGCTCCCCCGCGCAGCAGGACGTCATGCATAGCTGTGCTCTATGGGTTTGACATCATCATACTTGGGATATATGACACGAAGTCCCAAGCAGACTGATGTCAGGCCCAAGATGCCTGCCATCCTGTGTCAGTTTACTGTGTGCTCCCAGAGTGGGGTTCTCTGCTCATGGATTTTTAACAACAGCTTGTTCCATGGCAAAAATAATGCAGTGAAAGGAACTCCCCTGTAGTGATCGTCTCTTTTTACTGGACAAAAATACTAATTTTTTTATTTCTCTCTCTGTTTCCCTTCTGCCTATCCCCACAGGTGAATTTTATCCTCTTCATTTGCATCATCCGCATCTTAGTCCAGAAGCTGCATTCCCCAGACGTAGGACACAATGAAACAAGCCAATATTCGTAAGTCCTGGACTTCTCTAACTGTATTACGTGGTTTGGGGGAAACATCTTCGGCTGTTGGTTCAGGATCGCATCTGTCTGCACTGACTGCAATCAAGTATTTGTTAGCTAATGAAGGCTGACCAGAAATCGGGAAGTGAGGCATTTGCTAAAATGACTGGTTGTGTTCCATGTCAGTTTGAAAAGAGGGACAAGAAGGCTTTCTCCTGGGCTTAATGATGAAGGAGTAAGAAGAAAGTGATAGAAATGATCATGAAGCAAAATAAGATTTTTCTTTATATATTCAATATTTATTGGATTCTGGAGGTGGAGAGACCTTTACAGAGAACCAAGAGTAGCTGTCCACAGTATAAAGGCTTTTGTTTCTGAACTAGTTACCCTCAGCTCCCTTTTTCAAAGAAGCAGAGATCTATAAAATTAGTAAATACAGTAGAATCTACATCACATTTTCCTCATCCTAAAGAAGACCCCTAAACTATGTTAGATTAATTCAATGTATTTCTTTTCACTGTGAAGAAGCAGCAGTTTCTCAGAATTTTTGCGTGTCATAATGCATTCATTCCAGTGGTAGAAGATTGACCTAAACAGGGCTTGTTATAATGAACAACATGGAAGTGAGATAAGCAGCTGTCTCAGTGACTGAGACTGGTCTGAGTTGCTGTATTTTAAGAGTATGAGAAATCTGTCTTACCTGCATGGATTTATTATGGCTTCCATGCAAATAAATAAAAGTTTGGACCAGCTTATTTTTCACTCTTGGCACTGTCCTGGCTAAGAATTTCATCTATCCTGGATATTTACTGTATGTTTCCTAGAAAAGAACTGAAAAGAAAAAAGCCCAGTGTCTACATGGTCACTGTTCATAAATCTTTGTCTTTGGAGGGAGCTGTGCACTGTTGTGCCCTGAAGAATCTGAGCTCAATTCTTCTTCAGATGGAAGATTATATCAATATGGTTCTTAAATACCAGCTAGCCATGACACTGAATCTTTCTCTCTGGTGACAGTAAATTATGCATTTCATCTACCTCAAGAGATTCTCAGATTTATGAAAGGAAATTCCATTATTTGACCTTAACTTCTCCCTGCAGCAGCCAGAGCCAATTAACTCTTTTTCTGTCATAACGCAACAACAACATAGCACAACAATGTTAGCAGTGTCCATGCTTTTTGTTGCCTCCCTTTATGTGTTTCCAATTGTGTATTGTATCTTTGTACCCACAGGATTGCAACAGCTTTGACCAGGTACATAGATTAAATCAGCATATTGAATTATGTTCTAGCACTAAACAGCAGGCAGGAGCAGTTGGCTCCCATTCATCTCAGCAGAAGTGCTGCCAATGTGCATGGGAAGGGTTATGCCCAGATTACCTCTGGGGTCACGCTGAGTTTGGGTTCAGGGCTTTTTACTTCACATTTTCCAATGAAGTGGAAGCTGCCAGGAAAGCTGGCTTTGCCTTGTAAACAGATGTAGCATGTCAGGGCAGTAACGTAGACTTCCCCACATTGTCCTGCCAAACAGGAGGCATTGCTGAAGTACAAATGATCTTCACCTCTAAAGTTCCTCACCTTCCTCCTCCACCTGGAAAAAAATCTCAGTTCCATTATGGCGTGAATCAGTTGCTCATATATAGGTGTCCAAGCCATATGAGATTCTTTAGGACATTTGAGATACTTGCTTGGACCTGCCATATAGGGCCCAGGACCCATGGGAGACTTTTACCCTTACACAGCGGCACCTGGCCACTAGCCAGATTTCTATAGGGCATCTGGAATACTTTGTTAACTGTAATGACTGCAGTGGGACGTGAGACACCACACTTTTATGTGGAGATGAGTATTAAGTGTCCCAGTCTGAAGGTTGGATCTCACCAAGGGGAGTTCTCATTGTGGTCCTAGGATTTGATGTCTAGACAGCTGTAGAGACACCTGAGGTCCAGACCCTTTTACAAACGCCATTAGGCATGTGATCTGCAATTTTAGGTTCCCAGATTCTTTCACTTTTCATTCTCTTACCACCAGAAATGCTGCTGGCTTCAGCAGTTTGGCCAGCAGGACCCAAGAAGCCTTAGCAAAAAACTGCTGCTAGTGATATGTGTGGATTCCTCCTGCCAAACCTAAAATCAGAATATTTTAAACTAACAGCATTGGAGATTTCTCATTTGCATTTCTCCCTCTTTCTCTTGCTTACTTTATGTTGTTTATTTTATACAAAAAAAAAAAAATCATGTTGACATGTTGACAGTATTGTTCAATTCCAAATGGTTTTAGTTTAGCTGCAGGCTGGAAGTTCAGGTGCACTGCTGACTCACTCATTAGCGCTACAGAAAGTGAACTGGGCTTTTATGTATTGGAAGCTGTGCAAACAAGGCTCCCAGAACAGATTTCTGGAAGTAAAGAGAGAGATATGCAAGAATGGGACAGCAATATTTCAGGCAAATCGGAATTTTCTGCCACAGGAATCTTGAGCAAAATTCATCTCTTTCTGTTCCGTGCATGTTCTTAGATGAATATTGTCTGGGTAACTTTTCCATTATGTGTTCAAGGAGCGTGACTGAAATGTTGGTTCACGCTTATCCCCTCCCAAGGAGAGGAGTAGGTTCAGTGCAGGCTAGTGGAGGTGTGTTTTTCTTACGTTACCTGTCACCTTGTATATCCGTCAGAGAAAGTAAGTCTAGGAAGTGCACCTTGTGCTGGGAGTTGAAATAATGAGTTTTTTGAGAACCCATGGCATCCAGTAGAGAGCTTTAAACAGCTTTGGATGATCTCCCAAGCAGTTCTGACTCCTGCACAGACAGGCTTTGGCTTCCTGGGAGAAATTACACCATGACTGGGGAAGATGGTTTTCCTTATTGCAGTGTTTAGTGGGGGGAGTTTTTAAATATCATGGGGCTAGACGATAGCATCCTTGATTTGACAACAAACTGAGATCATAGAGTCATTACGGGTAGAAAAGATCTCTAAGGTCATCCAGCCCACCCATCAGGCCAACACCACTGTGTCTACTAAAACATGTCCTGAAGTGCCATCTCTACAGGTTTTTTTAACACCTCTAGTGATGGTGCCCCAGAGGTGCACCACTGCACTGGGTAGATCTAACACATCTCTCAATATTCTGTGGAATATTCAGTGCTTAGGAGCAAGAAACTGGTTTGTGGTGTTGTGCAAAGTGGAGGAGGGGGCTCCTAAGTTTAGGCATTTATGCCCTGCCAATTGCCACAGACCAGCCAGGAGGGAAAAATGCTATAACTGAAGCTCTGATGTTGTCTGCAATGATGATAAAAATTTCTAATCCACTAGAGGTTGTAAATGCCTCTCTATGAATATAGTACGTTATGATAGCATTGCATTGATCTCCTCTAGGTTGACTTGTTCCTGAAAGATTGAGTAGAGAGGAGAGATCTCTGCAAAGCCAGTATTAATATTCACTGAACTGTGGTCTGCTTGAAAAAAAAAATGAGTTAATTTCTTATATGTCAGGAGCTGTGGGAATCTGGGCTAGATCATACTAGTGTGGGTCACACTGACCGGAGAGGAACGTGGTCCTGATGGTCACTGATGACACTGACAGTCTTATGGCAGAGCAAGACATCCAAAAGGACTCAGAAATTGAAAATGTACACTGTAAGCAGGGATATGCCCACTAGTAAGGGATATAGACAAATTCCTGGAAAGTTCCTCGGCTTCCTGCAGGCACTCATTTTGCTTAGAATGAATTGCAGCCAGCTACTTTTCAGCCACCAGGTATTCCCTGGGGAGCCACAGCCTCCAACCACAGCCTTATAGTCAAACTGTATTTTGGCAAGGCCCAGGGAAAGCTGGAAGGGTCTGGTGTGAGATACAGTGATGAGCAACATCTGCATAAAGCTGGCACGTCAGCTTTCCCAGTGGACTTATGCAGATGGCAAGTAAATTAAGATGGTCTGGAGGGACTGGGTCTGATGGGACTTTGAAGGTGAAGGGTTTGCAGATGGAAGAATGAATGTTTCCAACATCCCAGCTTTAGCTTCAGTGCCTTCAGAAGCCTCTGGGAGAGGGGAGCACAGAAGCCAAAACCCCCATAAGCATCCTTAAGTCCTTGATTTAATTTTATTTCTGTCAGCTATATTTTAATAATGATTAGGTTTAATAAGTTATCATCTCTTCCTAATTGGACCTCTGATTACACAGCCTGATGCCATTAAGCACTAATACTGTTCATCTCCCTCCTTTGGAGACATTCATTGTACGATAGCCTGTCATTATTCTGAGCTAAACATACCATTTCTCTCCCAGAAGCTGTAATTTTCACAACTCCCAAGCAAACAAAGACAGCGCTAGATGATGATTTAACTTGTAGAGATGAAAAAGGATCTCCAGTGGGAGAGGAAGAAGAGAAAAGGGAGAAAGAAATACCTCCATTGAAGTTCCTGGGAATAAAGATGTAACATTTTATGCTGTCACCACATCTGAAATCACCAGCCATCTGCAGTGTTCAGGCCAAGAAGAAATAATCTAGTGTTGATCACCCTCCCTTGGGTGAAGACACCTATATGTTTATATGAAAGCTGTTAATAGGGAGGAAAGCGAGGTTGTAGAAATGATCCCATCAAGTTCCTTAGTTAGTGTGAACTGACCATGCCAGGCCAAGAGTCAGGATCACGTCGCTGCGTCCCAGCCCAGGTCATCAGAGGGATTCTGGGGAGGTTAGGCTGCGAGGAGCTATCTCAACTCCCTCCCTTTACCTGTGTCCCAGACACATCTTCCCTCTGGATGAGGGCAGTCTCCTGGTGCTGCCTCGCTCAAGGCGGCTGTTGAAAGGCTGGATGTTCCCAGGACCTCAGGGTAAGTGGCCCATACCACATCTCCTAAGGACAAACAAAGTTATTTAATATGCACAATACCGGCTGCACGTTATGATCCAAGTAATCAGCAAATATATACTGCAGCAAATTGGAGTTTCAGGGTTGCATAGGGCTCAGCTGCAGGATTTCTCATCAGCTTACCCTTTCGCTCTTCTTCCCTCTCTCATTATGACTCATGTTTGTCTTTCCAACAGGAGGCTGGCCAAATCCACCTTGCTGCTGATCCCTCTCTTTGGCATTCACTACATCATGTTTGCGTTCTTCCCTGACAATTTCAAAGCAGAAGTTAAGCTGGTCTTTGAGCTTGTGGTTGGGTCGTTCCAGGTAAGCCACCTTTTGAGCCACCACTCAGTCAGCAGGTCTGCTGGCAGGGAGAAGCGTAGCAAGCATGGCGAGTGGTTCCTAAGGGGCATTTTAGCAGTTTCCTAGCTGTGTGCCCTTTCACCAGGGATGCAATGAATGGGTTGTGATCCAGGGGAATATCACAGAATCACAAAATCATTTAGCTTTTTAAGATCATCGAGTCCTCTTGCCAAGGCCCTCACTAAACCGTGTCCCAAAGTGCCACATCTACACATCTTTGAAATACCTCCAATAACAGTGAATCCACTGACCTGGGCAGCCTGTTCCAATGCTTGACAACCCATTCAATGAAGCAATATTTCCTAATATCCAGTCTAAACCTCCTCTGGAGCAACTCGAGGCCATTTCCTCTTGTCCTGTCACTTGTTACTTGGGAAAACAGACCAACACCATATCAGCTGTGAGGTGCTAAAAGCTTGTTCTCTTCTTTTCCCTAGGGATTTGTGGTGGCTGTTCTGTACTGTTTTCTCAATGGGGAGGTAAGCTCAACAATAATTTCTGGTTAATGTTTGCAGACAAGGCTTGTGGAGAGGGAATTGAGAAGTGTCCTGTTCTTGACGTTACCGTGTTTGCAGGAAGGTTCCATGTCAAACCACTCACTCAAGAAACCATTTGCCTGACAGTTTCCAACACAATTAATAAACATATTAGGACTTCTGTGACGACTGTAATATTTCTGCTGCTGAGTTTATCCTTTATTCATGAGACAGCATGGGCAGAACTCCCATATGACCATGCACAATCCCTGATCTGAAGGGACCACCTTCAGCAGGGAAAGATAAAGCCCATCTTCTAAGCCCTACTCATGCTTAGTGCCCACTGCCAAGATGGAGGCTCATTAGTGCAGTGATATTTTTGTACCGTGCTTCATCTGCCTCTAAGAAATTCAGCAGAGACTGATTAAACGTGTACTGCAAAGGCTACCAAGTAGGTGTGAGCAGCTAAAAACTTGGAGCTGCTGTCAGCTGGAGCACTTTCAATAAACTGAGCACAAACAAGAGAGAAGCAGCTGTGATCTGGGTTTGTGTTCCAGCTTCCTGGGGAGAGGAAGAGTGTCCAGAATCATAATTCATTCTCTTACAGCTCTGATGCTGCTTTCAGACATGCCGATGCCATGTGTACATCACACAGCGGCATGTAGAGCATATAGCCCATCTCCAGCAGAGACCTTTGCCAGTAAGCTGGCATGGAGCAGGACAAAAATACTCAAACTTATTAATGATCCAAATTGATGTAGACATTCACATGACGTGTTAGGCACAGACCAGTGCCAGGTAAACGTGCTTCTACCTTACGCTCATTGATATTGCCTTTCCCACATTTCCAGTCCCACAGTTTGCATCCTGGTGGTGTACTGTTTCTGTGTTTGCTGAACCCAGAGACCCTCAGACACAGCTGTTTTATCGGATTCATACTGGAAGGCTGTAGGAGCAGACAGGGATGGCGGCCAGATTTGTTCAGGATTTCAAGCTGAACAGTTTAAATTAGATAATGTATGTAAACTACCTGAGCAGGACTCAGTGGCCTCTATCAAAAAAGCACAGCTGTATTGACAGCTTTATAAACAAGCTATGATTAAATAATTTGGGTTTGGGGCAAAAACAAGGCAGTGAAAAGAAAATCTTAGTTATACTTACAAAGCATGGAATGTGTTGCCATTAAAGTTAAGCAGTCTGGTGCCTTCACTGTATCAGATAAGTGGTTCCCTGTGCTCACCTTTCTTCCTGAAGCTCAGGGATTTCTGCACTAGTAGTTCACTGTCTGGAGTGTGACACTATGTGGCTAAAAATTCTGACTGTCTTGACTTTAATGACCTTCATAAAATAATTCTTGGTCCTGTAGCAGGTGGATCACTCATTGCTGCTTACACAAACAAGTCAGAGCAATGGAAAATGCTCCCCTCCACTGATATGCTTGTGTTTTCACCACCTAGGTCCAAGCTGAACTCAAGCGAAAGTGGCGGAGGTGGCATCTGGAGCGGTTCCTGGGCTCAGACATGAAGTATCACCACCCTTCCTTAGGCAGCAATGGCACAAACTTCAGCACCCAGATCTCCATGCTGACCAAGTGCTCACCAAAGACACGCCGATGCTCTGGTTTCCAGGCCGAATTCTCTCTGGTGTGATGATAAGTCATGCTTTGAGCACTGAGCATCCAAGAGAGAAACTGAGAGACAGAAGGATCCCCAGGAATCAATGATGTGATGACAAACCCTTGTGAAATGACATGCTTCACATGAGCCAACAGAGGACACAAAACTGGAAAAGCCACTGGCATCCAGAACAAGACCAGACTAGCCAAGAGGCAGAGAAATATTTTTCCTCTCCCTCTTTTCAGACCTTTCGCTCTTAAGTTTCAAGCTCTCAGGGGCGGATAACTCTGAGTAAAGGTCTCAGTCACCTGAGGAGAGCCTGGCAGATCCTAATGTGTCGTAAACAATGAAGTATGGGGGGCAAGGGAGGGGAGAGCCTGAATCCTCGGTGGCTTTACCAGAAACGGCATCTCTGAAACACGTAAATTGCACTTTTTCAAAAATGAGCCAGTAAAGGAGAGAGGGAGGCAAGAAGCAGGAAATAAAATGCCAAACATGAATGTGCCAAAAGACCTGTTGATAAGAGGTGTTGATAAGGCACAGAAGACAGAGTCAGGGACTCAAGGGGAAGGAACAGGAGGAACATGAGCAGGAAGGGGAGAGGCCAGTGCACGGCCCCTGCCTCTGCGTTTTGCATGTGTGAAGACAAAGCTGCAACACCAGGAAAGGCCTTGGAGGATGCCCCAGTGCTGCACTGTGCTCTGCTAATTGCCCACCATCCTTGTAAGCAAAAGCTTTATTAGCACCCTTGGGTGCCACCTGGAAAAGCAGGTCGCTGAGAAGGAAAAGCGTGAATACCCTTCTCTGCTCTATGTCCATGACATGTTCTGTTTGATTGTTTTCAATGAACAGAAAACTCTGTTTGCATGTATAAAAATCAGGTACAGATGCCAAAAGTGGAGCATGACCGTAATTTTAATTCTTTTTAAGTTCGGCCATAGATCTTGATGCATTAACACACCCAGGATCATTAGGGATGAGGAGAAAACAATTGGTCTGTAATTCGTTTGCACTTGCTTAGCAAACACTGCCAGGAAAGGGAGATGTAGAACCCTGTAATCCTTAATTGAATCAGACCCACCACAAGGAGCCACTCTCCAGATGAAAAAATTAGCGTCACAGCAGCAATCAGAATTGCTTTCATCAGGGCAAAGTTGCTGCAGCACATAACTGGCACTCTAGGATTCAGAAAGGAGTGAAGGAGCTATGAAATTAATTTCTTCTTCGGCTTTTACAGGGAACTTTCATCCTATGATGAAGGCATTGTTAGATCTTTAAGACATGCATGTGTTTTTTACCTCTTTTCTACAGGCCTTATGTTTTCCATATAGGGTATTTGAAGAACGCACATGGTTCCTATTAAAACCAAAACAATAGTTATTGTTTTATTTTCTTTCCTCGGTGAAAGGGCAGAGGAGAGGGGTGAAACCAAGTCCTACTCAGACATGTCATGCTGGCAGCTTGCAGGGCATCACATGCAGTTCACACACCCTGGGTACTGCATTTGAGACAACCCCCACAATCCCGAACTCACTTTGAAGGCAGAAAACACAAGGATGTGGATGCTCATGTTGGTATCCCACCCAACTGCATCAAATGGGATTGCAGGTTTACAGCAGATGTGGGAGATCCCTGCCCAGCTCAGATATACACTTAGTAATTGGGCTGCATCATCACAACTTGTGATAGCACTGTCCTCACAAGGAAAAGAAGGTGGACTTCTCTTTCAGAGACTTCAATCAGCAGGTACTAACAGCACTTGGACTTCTTTTTCTTCAGAATGAAGTATAGCTCATTGAAGGGAAGCGTTTATAACTTGGTGCATTTGGGATTTTATTTGCTTGCTTTGAGCACTGAGCCCAGGAGGAGAGTTGCAGATCTGGACAACCAATTCCTTTTTCAGTTATGAAAGGGTGGTTGTCCGTGATGTACCCTCTTCCGAACTATGCCCGTTATCACCCGAGCTCTGTACTTCCAAATTCTCCACATGTGGGACTGAAGACAGCACAGAGGACTGATTAGTAAGGGTCATGAGATACTCTGATACAACTGCCCTGGAGGGTAGACATAAACTTACGACTTCCCAGTGAGCTAGCTCAGATGCAGTCACAGTGTAACCATGGCTACCCAGCCTGCAAAACCTAAGAGTACAGGTTGATATTTGTGGAGGTAGTTATTACGAGATTCAGGGTCCTGCAATTAAAGTGCTGACATGGCCCCAGGCTAGCCAGGTGCAAACCATCTTTGTTACAGCTATGTTGCATTGAAACTATATCATTAGCAGCTAGAATCCAACACTGACGTGCCGAAATCTTCTCTTAGCACCTCTCTTAATTCCTAAAGTCCAGAGAAAACAAGAGGTTGCTTAAAATGTGTCTGTGGTTTTTTGCACTAAAACCCATATGCCCTGATGCCCCAGGAACAAGGTCTCCATTGAAGCCCTCATGAGGTCCTCCGAGGCAAGGATTCTCTTTTTGTTTGGTGCTGGTGCTGATGAGTTCTTTCAAGCCTGGGTTAAGACCCATACAGAAGAAAATAGAGAAGGCCCCTCAGTATCTTCTCCTGCACCTGATTCAAAACAAGGATTTGCAGTTCACCAGGTGAATGACTAGCTGCGAGTAAGCCCAGACGAAGCAAGAACAAGCTGTCAGCTTCCAAGTTGTTCCACTTGGTCTAAAATGCTTCTTCACACTGGTTCAGAATTTGGAAGCAACATCAGCCTGATAAAGATTTGATTCAATAAGCTGCGAAGCCGTTCACCATCTTCGTCTGTCATGGTAACTATCTATGCCCAGCAAAATTGGTGGACTGCAGAGGAGCACTGCCCAATCTTGTTAATGTGTCCATTGAGGTGCCTAAAGTGTGAACTTTAATCCCAGGTCCCACACAAGCAGAGGAGAAGTTTGAGCACAGAGCTGTTGAGCGTAGGTGATGCACCATTACCAGCAACCTCCATTGTGAAGGTGAGAACCCTTCCCATCTATTTTAGGCAGCCTTGCTGGAGCAGACAGTCTATGTCTGTGAGCCATGAGCAGTGAGGCACTTTGTTTATTTTCACTCTGTTGTTCTTCACCTTCCTTTCCCCCTCCCTGAGCCTTCACTCCATTTGCAGGAGGACCTTCTGCTTTGTATTTACAGCTTCACTTCCACTTCAGCCCTTTTCTAACCTGTGCCAGCATCAACCATACACAAAAGGCAGCAGGAATAGACTCGCTTTTTGGAGGCCTGACAGGGAAAAAATTTGGCTGCTTATTCACCCATGCCACAGGGCTTTCTGTAGCCCTTGAGCTGCACCACCAGGTTATTCTGCCCAGGAGCCTGAAGACAGGACTTAAACTGAGGAGCTTCTTCAGAAAACATTGACTACATTAACATGCTAGGAACAGTGCCCCTAGGCATCACTGAACATCCATCGACATCATCATTATGCTGTCAAGGGTCTTTGAGAGATTAAATCGATGTGCTGAATATACCTGCTGTGACAGGCTTGGCAATATTAGTGATGCAGGCTGTGCAGAGCTGCCAGCCCAGCTGTGTTGGCCTCATATTTCAGGAGAACAGAAGAGTCAGTGGCGAAATCGGAGCTTTTCACTCCGGGGATACGAGCCATCAAGTGAATGATGACATTCGGATCAGGCCCTCATTTAAGCAGCTTAAGTGCAGGAATTTGGCCTGAAAACTTGGCCTCTTCTACTCTGTTTTTCATCAGTAAAAAAGGAGTTCAAGGACTTCACTGCAGTCACGAATGACAGCCCGAACTGTGTTGTCCTGAACCCATGCAGAATACGTGATGCAGTGCTCAGGGCTGCTGCTGTTGCTCTTTATCAGGAATAGGATGAGGGGGGATGGTTTTAAACTGAAAGACGGAAGATTTAGTTTAGGTATTAGGAAGGATTTTTTTTACTGTAAGGGTGATGAGGCAGTGGCACAGGTTGTCCAGAGAAGTCATGGATATCCCATTCCTAGAGGTATTCAAGGCCAGGTTGGATAGGGCTTTAAGCAACTTGATGCAGTGGAGAGTGTCCCTGCCCATGGCAGGGTGATTGGAATTGCATGATCTTTGAGGTCCCTTCCAAGCCAAGATATTCTATGATGCTATGAAAGCATCAGTCTGACACCCTTAACTCTGATGTAAGACAGAAATGATTCAAGTGAAGGCAACTGTGTAAATTTTCTGCAAAATAAGATTAAGAGCCGTGTCTGGATGTGTTAGGCTTTTAAATACATTTGGGGATCATTATTTGAGACTCAAAAATTCTACAAAAGTCAGGCCAACTTCTGATCCCACTTTGCACCAGTCAGTTCACTTCAGTGACTCCTGAATTACAGCAGCAGAAAACTGGAATTTGCCTTTGGAATAATTCCTCTGTCTTCAGCCTGGAACTGTTTGCTCCCTTTTTATACCAGAGCAACATCGAAACCATCATGTTAATTAGTTACTCTATTTCAATGATTAAACTATTAAGCAATTATTAATAATGATTTATTTTCTCAAGGTCTAGAGGTATAAGGCTCAATGCTGACATCAGGCTGTAGATATTTATATTCAACTGGGTCTTATGTTGTTCTGTGGCCCTCTACTAAGCAACAAAAAATGAGACTATGACCATGTTTAGGGTATAAAAAAGAGCAGTAAAGAAATTCTAGGGTCTTGCAGAATTTTAGACATTAACTTGAAACCAACTTTTAAAATCAGAGGTATATATGCAGCAGCAGCATTACTGTATTTCTGGAATGAAAAAGGGATCCAAAAAAAGCCCAGGAGGCAAAATATCTGGTTTATTTTATTTTGCTTTGGTTTATTTTTTTGTCTTGGAAGCAGTTTTATTTTTCTCAAGGAAGTTGTTACTGGAGAACAACTGTTTTGTACGTTAACTATGGAGCAGCATCTCAGTATCCCGCTTGGTTCCCATTTAGCTCAGAAGCAATGAGGCAGCGGTGTCTGTATCACAGGGCTCTGTGAGCAAAGGGATTAAAACCAAATCTCTGCTCCAATCTAATGGAAAGATTTTCAGAGGGAAGTGTACCTGCTGATTAACAAAAGATTGCCAGTGGCTTTTAAAAAGCAAAGTGAAGCTCCAAAGAAAGCTCAGGAGTGAATATCGCTTAGATCCATGGAAGGGATTAAAGGGGTTTGATGGGATTACTTCGCCTCCATTCCTTCCACCTTCACCACAGTGTTTAAATAAGGCAAAACCCAGTGGTTTTCTGCAAGATATATGAAACATTTTCACACTAAAAGGGAATCTCTCAAACTTTGAAAAGCCAATATGAGTCTTTGTGAAGCTTATTTTATTCTGTCTGCAAAAGTTCAACTTGATTTAATAAATGGCCTATGGAAATCCGTGTGGTATTAGAAGCAAGGAGATTGAGAAACAATATTTCTTCTTTGGAAGATGACTCTAGGTTTAACACCAAAGCTTATGTAAAACATGGTTCCTCCCGACTGTGTCCTAGCTTCTCTGTTTCAGGTAGGACGTTTCGTTCAAGGAAGGATTTTAACTGGGGTGTTGACACAGCTCAGACACAGCCCTGTGCTTCCTCCCAAGGCATCTCTGCACCAGTGAATGTGACAAACTCTTGGAGATAAGGACTGCAGTCCCGACCTCCTTGACTCACAATGCAACTTTGCACTTTTCACACACTGATGCTTACGGTGGCAAGGACCACAATGCTTCTTGATTGTAGATGACCCTCAAAACAAAGGAGGCCAAGCTCTTGGCCTCGTATCAATCTGGAATGGCTCTGCTGGTATCATTCTGGAACTAAACTGGTATAATAGTGAAAATAATTAAGTCCAACAATGGAGTCCAACATTCTAAATTCCAGAACAGCATGGATTTCAACCCATTTTCTTACAGTCAGTCAACCTTTCACCATATCTGTAAACCTAGTATTTACATACCAGTCTGATGAAGTATATAGTTACAATGACTGATCTTCTTATTTCCCCTGGAAGTTGGTACAGTTGTAAATTACGGCTTTTAGTAATTAAGAGTTTCCTGGGCCCATGGACTATCTCTTCCACCTGTTACTGCCCGAATGTCCTAAACTCCCGGTTTGCTTGCCTGATGTTTCGTTAAACAGTGAAGAGCCCTGAGTTTGAAACCCTGGTTATTTCTATCATATCTTGAAATCACAGGGAAAAAGACAAATACTGGGCCTGGAAATTACGTAACAGGTCTGTAAAGGAAATAATAACTCTTTGGATTCTGAGGGCCAGGCCTTTAGGAGATACAAAATGACATCAGTAGAGCACTATTGTTTTATACCCCAGTTTTGTGGATATTGTAAATTTGTACATAGAGGAAATGTGAATAGTACATTTACAAAAAAAAAAAAAACCAAAACCACATTTTTGATACTTTGATGATGTTTAAGTTTGAAAAGGCACTTTTGAATGCAGAAGTGCATTTTTCAAACTCTGTTTCAAACACCTCAAGCTGTTGTTCGGTACCTGGTGCCAACTGACTCTTCTCACTCAAACTGTAAGCATCTCTGCTCTGCCCTCCTGTAAATAGGCTTTGCCAACAAAAAGTGATGAGAACTGCCTGTGAACAGAGAACAGCTGTCACTGTGGACTTCTATGTACGTAGGTGCTTGTGATGTATTCTTCATGCCAGTGAGAACAGACCTGCTTGCTCAGCACAGGTGAATCTCTGCCTTGTTTCGTGGCCTTTTGCCCAATGTTATTTATTTTGTCCTCACTCTGTACGTATGCAATGAAATGGGTATTTTTTTCCATTGTATTTGGTTCATCTCCTTGCTTCAGAGGAGGTTCTTCTCTGTGGTTGACACTGCTGAAACAAGCAATAAAACCATTGTGAAGACATTGTGTCTGAAATGCTCCACCTGATACTTCATTTTTCTCGGTCCTGAATTAAACAGAAAGGAAAGGCTAAGAAGGTGGTAATGAGCTGGTAAGGTGCCAGCAGAAGGATCAGTACCAGCCCCAGCATGAATGAGCCCCAAAACCACCATAAAGAAGGCAACACCATCACATGAGCCAGGTGGCTGGTTGCAATGTCTTTTGGAGCTAGGACTCATTCATGGAGGGAATAATCATGCAATTGCAAATACACTGTGGTTCTTTGGGATCTAGAGATTTTAAAGTATTCCTGTGTTTGTAGGCACATACACACATATATAAATCTATTGATTATTACAAGCGTAGGGTTGGATGTTGGAATATCCTCCAACTGCCTCACTGTACTGTACCGTTCAAGTTTATCCCCATGAGAATCTCTCCAGTACCATGGATGCACTGACTAAAGCTAAGATCTGTCCTTTACATCACAGACAGCAGCACTCTCCAGGAAAAGGAAAAACCCAAAACACGTGAAAAAATTATTCTTCTTCTTCCCTTCGGCATCAAACACAGTCAGACTGCAAGCCATCCAGGCCACACGGTAGGAGAACCTGTTAACAGCATTTTCAGAGCAGATCCATTTCACCTGTAAAAATCCCACACCACTGTGAGAAACCAAAATACTTTACCCATCAGATGCACAACAGAACTTCCATCCAGTGCTCTTTGCAATATTTGGTGTATATAATGACCAAGGGCACCTTACAATGCAGTTTCCAGTTCAGGGTGGAGG
Source organism: Clamator glandarius (assembly GCA_033459285.1). Lineage (NCBI taxonomy): Eukaryota > Metazoa > Chordata > Aves > Cuculiformes > Cuculidae > Clamator > Clamator glandarius. Next base: position 662,296 of record JAUNZM010001061.1, on the reverse strand, counting down.
TTTGGCTTGGGTTTGTCACAACCAGATGATTCCACAGCACTGATGGTGTAAATTCATAATCTGAACATCATGAGAACATCCTGCCTGCAGATCTTACAAGCAGACCCTTAACCCAGTTACCTCACCACTGTACGTGCACGCTGTCACTGTACATGCATACACAAATAGAATAAGGCTGGCAGTAGCAATAATTATATCAGTGGGTAATTAACAACTTGCAAGTGTAAAGGGAAGCACCACAGCAAGATCTGGAGTTAAGCATGCTGCTGCTTGGCTATTAGTTTAGTTTGGCTTTGGGACATAACTTAAATTAATCCTCTGAATGTGGTGTTTGTCCACCACAAAGTAATGCCTCGGTTTTTTAAATGCAGAGTTCATTGTACCCTTACAATGTGGAGTACACATTTGTTTGCTTAAATACCTTCACATCATTTCTGGGCTGCAAGCAGCCCTCTCCATGGAAAGAACTGGACTATTGTTCGAACATGGATTTTGCAATGTCTCCAAATCTCTGCTAGCAGAATCCAAATCATTAGAAAGGCATTTAAATTAAGATTTCTTTAAGGCACAGAATCGCCCAGTAGGGCTAATGACAACACTCTTCCTTTGCATTTCCACTGCCACTGCATGGGTATGGTGGTACCGCAAAGTTCAGGTCTGCCTCTGCCTCCTCGACACGCTGTGCATGCCAAGTGCTGGCATCTTGTACACTGGTCCCTGGAGCAGCAGACACAGCAGTAGTGCTCAGCCTGCAGGGAATGTGTGCTCATCCTTGGCAGCTTTCCCATCTTACCAAGTGACCAGGTACCATCTGACCCTCATATGGTGACCTTAGCTTTGCAGCTTCCTCCAACTTTCCCAGGGTGCTGAATATACCCTTGTATCGTGTCTGTATTCCATCCTAGCTGTATGCTCAGTTCAGTAGCACTGCCTTTTCAGGTCTTTATTGCTCAGAGCAAAGCATGAGTCTTCCTTTGTGTTGGAGGAATGCCTAGCAGGCAACTACAAGCGAGCAGTAGTTATTCATGTAAAAGACAATTTATTTAATGCACATGATTATTAGGCAGTAAAAATACACCACAGCGAGAGGTCAATGAGCTTTTCCTTGTCCATAGGGCCAGTTCCACAGCTCAGCTCCTCTTTAAGCTTATTTACGCACACTGTTCACAGTACTGATAAAGGCAAATCTACAGCTAAGGATGACAAGTCTTCACTGTACGTGTCCCTCTTTTCTGCATCGATTAACCATTGTCATTTAAAAGCAAAGGTTCTAAAGCTCTGGGCCATTTTGAGAAGCAGAGTTGTTGCATACTGACTTTCACTGGATCCTTCTGTGGATTAAACCAGAAATCAGAAGAGATTACAATGGCTGGGGAAAGGGAATATCAGCCAATTGCATTTATTCGGTGTTTATAGAGATGATGATAATCACATACTGTCAAAAAATATCTTCCATATGAGGAACTCCAATCACTGTCTAGGAACTAATTAGCGTAAGTGGGTTTGATGAAGGTCACCTAGGAAGTCTGAGGCAAAAATTAACCCAAGCATCCTCAATCCCCTCTGCGTCTCTTCTGTGCAAGACCCATCCTTCCTGATTTGCAATGAGCATAGTATTGCTTTCCTTAGACACTCACTATTATTCTGAATTTGATAGAGCAATTGATTATATATAGCTGGAGATTTTTTGAGCTTGGCTTTTAGAGCTTCTTTGTGTAAGTTCAGTGGTGAAGTTGCTTTTCATGGCTGCAAAACCACCATTCTCTGTAAGAAAGAACTATGATTAAAAATGGCCAATGGTATCCTTTTCCTTTGATCACCTATGGTTTCCATGGCAAAGTGCCAGGACAAGGCCTTATGTGATCTCTGTGACATTAAAGCAATTTTCGTATGTACTGAATCAATTTTAGTGGTGAAATTATCTTCACTCCCCATGCAACCAGTTGTGCACATGGCCTTAGGTCACCCTTTAGGCTGCTCAGTGATGAACCTTCTCCTAGGCTCCAACCCTGCCCAAACACACTGCTGACTGAGCCCCTCCGCTTAGAAAAAGGGAGGGGCTGTCAAGCTGAAATCAAAGCCTCAAACCCTTATCACACACAGTCTGAGAGCACAGGAACTGACTTAGCATGCTGAAACCAGCCAGCATCACTCCTACAACACACCACAACCCCAGGGGTTGGAAGAGAGGTATGAGGTCCCCACAGTCCAAGAGGAGGTGGTTAGAGACTTGCTTGCCTGGCTAGACGCTCACAAGTCTATGGGGCTGGATGGAGTCCACCCAAGAGTTTTGAGGGAACTGATGGATGTGCTGGCCAAACCCCTTTCCATCATCTTCCAGCAGTCCTGGATCACTGGGGAGGTTCCGCTGGACTGGAGGCTGATGTCGTGCCCATCTATAAGAAGGGGTGCAGGGAGGATCCAGGGAACTACAGGCCTGTCAGTCTGACCTCAGTACCAGGGAAAGTCGTGGAGCCGGTGATCTTGAGTGCGATCAAGAAGCACTTGCAAGAGAACTGGGTGATCAGGCCCAGTCAACACGGGTTCATGAAAGGCAGGTCTTGCCAGAGTAATCTGATCACCTTCTATGACCAAGTGACTAAACTCTTGGACGAGGGAAAGGCTGTGGATGTATCTTCCTGGACTTCAGTAAAGCCTTTGATACAGTTTCTCACAGCATTCTGCTTCGGAAACTGTCGGCCTCTGGCCTGGACGAGTGCACACTCTCCTGGGTGAAAAAGTGATTGAATGACCGGGCCCAGAGAGTGGTGGGAAATGGAGTTAAATCCAGCTGGAGGCCAGTGACAAGTGGGGTTCCCCAGGGCTCAGTCCTGGGTCCAGCCCTGTTCAATGTCTCTATCAACGACCTGGATGAAGGCATCGAGTGCTCCCTTAGGAAGTTTGCAGATGACACCAAGCTGGGTGGAAGTGTGGATCTGCTGGAGGGTCGGGAGGCTCTGTAAAGGGATCTGAACAGGCTGGACTGCTGGGCTGAGACCAACGGCATGAGGTTTAACAAGGCCAAATGCCGGGTCCTGCACTTGGGGCACAACAACCCTAAGCAGAGGTACAGACTAGGAGAAACCTGGCTGGAAAGCTGCCAGGAGGAGAAGGACCTGGGGGTGTTGGTTGACAACCGACTGAACATGAGCCAGCAGTGTGCCCAGGTGGCCAAAAAGGCCACTGGCATCTTGGCTTGTATCAGGAACGGCGTGACCAGCAGGTCCAGGGAGGTTCTTCTCCCCCTTTACTCGGCACTGGTGAGACCGCACCTCGAGTACTGTGTTCAGTTCTGGGCCCCTCACCACAAGAAGGATGTTGAGGCTCTGGAGCGAGTCCAGAGAAGGGCAACAAAGCTGGTGAAGGGGCTGGAGAACAAATCTTATGAGGAGCAGCTGAGAGAGCTGGGGTTGTTCAGCCTGGAGAAGAGGAGGCTGAGGGGAGACCTTATTACTCTCTACAACTACCTGAAGGGAGGTTGTGGAGAGGAGGGAGCTGGCCTCTTCTCCCAAGTGACAGGGGACAGGACCAGAGGGAATGGCCTCAAGATCCACCAGGGGAGATTTAGGCTTGAGATAAGGAAAAAATTCTTCACGGAGAGGGTGGTTAGGCATTGGAACGGTCTGCCCAGGGAGGTGGTGGACTCGCCTCCCCTGGAGGTGTTTAAGGTGAGGGTGGATGAGGTACTTAGGAGCATGATTTAGGGATTGGTTGGAATGGTTGGACTCGGCGATCCAGTGGGTCTCTTCCAACCTGGTTATTCAGTGTGATTCTGTGTGTGATTCTACTCCTGGTTTTCAGAACAATGCTACTTAATTATTGCCCTGTAACAGAAGGAGAGAAAGAAAGGAAAATAACATCTGAAAGCAAGTCTGAAGGTTGGTGTGCTTGTTGGAGAACCAAGACACTGTAAAACACACTTAATTGTCTAAGCATTAAGAGGACAATTACTTCAACTCAGAACTTCTAACTCTGATAGTTAGACATCCTGGATTGCAAACAGAAGTCCTGTCACTTAATATCAGCTCTGAATAAAGGAGAAAGGAGATTAGAATCAAGGTCTCTAGCCAAGATGTCACATGGGTGAGTACTGCAAGCACATCCTTAGCTCCAGGGAGTTCTCCACTTTTCCAGCAGGTGACACAGAAGTCCTTTGAAACTGAGAGGTATGAGTGGGAGCTGGGAAGTGTTTTTGAAAGCACAGTGATGCCTATATGTGATGTGAAGAGAACTAGCGTAGAACAATGTCATTCCAAAAGCCACATATTTGTATATCTTTCCCTTCCTTCTGGCAAATCCCAACAACCATTTGCATCCCATTGTCACTTTTAACTTGAACTTTCATGTGAATCTTATTTTACAATGGAAGGTAAATAGCAGCAGCAAGACCCCAGTACTGAGCTGGCCACTGCTGCCAAGAATTTGCCTCCCCCAACCCTTATGGATTTACTTCACTGGAATTATTAATCAATGGCTGTATCTTATCAGCCACTTAACTCTGATCTCTTTGGCAAAAAGCAGTTAGAAGCCATAATATTTCATTACATCTTATCTGCTTCCAGCTAAAAAATACAGGGATCTGATAGAAACATGGCTTCACTCTGCAGTGGTGAGAGAATTTATTAAATGTAATAAATTTGTGTACAGTGTGATTTCTCATTTGGACTGGGTACAACTTTTCATTGCATCCCATCATGTATTCCCACCAAGTCAGTGCCTGCATGATCTAGTTCTCTATTTGTCCCATTTAGTTCATAGAGAGGAGCTTAAACAGAAGGCTTCTTGGGAGCTATTCCAGAAAGGCTCTTTGTCTTTTGAAAAAATTCCAGACCTGTTGGTCTGCAATGGGGGAAGGTCCACACACATCTCTCAGCTCACGGAGCTCTCCCTGAGATGGCAGTAAGCACTCAGCCTGGTCCCTCCACTGGCAAAGCATCTCTGGCCTTGTCTTCTTGGCTGGGTCTGAACACACCCCTTTCTTAGATCATGATGGTCACATTTCCAAGGATCTGTTTTTAAATTAGAAGGTTATTTATAATCACAGTCGTTTATCTCATCTAGGGGAAAAGACAGGACAATTTTCTCCTTTCCTGCTTCCATTGCTGGCAAGGCACCAGCAGTTTCTAAGAGTATTGTGGCCAGAGCTGGACAGGAATAAATCTTAGAATCAAAGTTATAGAGTACCCCTCACTTCTGGGCTCTCACTAACTCCCATGCCTCAGAGGAAAGCTTTGGCTTTCATCAGCCGGACTGGTTATTAGGACTTGTGTGAATAATTGATTGCATTTTTTTGGATGCTGAGGAGTGAAAGGAAGGGAAAATATCCATGGTTAATCTTGAAAAAACAAAAATGACACAAAAAGTCTAAAGTTTATCTTGAACAAATGTTAAAATAGACATATTATGGAAGTTTTCTCTTGAAAAGAGAAATATGAAAATACTATTTGAAAAAAAAATACACTGCAGTGGAACATTTCATTTCTCCCATTTGAAAGTATTAAATAATAATTTAAAAAACAGAAAAAAGACAAGATAAATTCAAATGCAAAAGAAGAAAAGACAGTGTTGCCTCCCTGTAAGGTGTTACTTACCTTACAGCCAGAACAGCTAGGTGGTGCGAGAGTAACAACTTGGATCAAGTCCTTTCACATTGTGTACAGTTGAATGAAATTAATTTATTAACCAGGGTATTAAATGGAAAAAAATTGAAATCCCTCAGCTCTTTACAGTTGCAGCATTGTGACTTTCCATAACTGGAAAAAAACGGGGCTCATGTGCATGTGCTGACCCATCCCTTTCCCAGACTCGTCAGTTCTGCCTAGGGAGCTGGGCTTTGTTTCGGTACCTTTTGCAAATGGTTCATCTTTTAGATACACAGTCTTCTTTCCTTGTGTAGAACATTACAGGTTAGTCTAATTCACAACTAAAATCAGATATTTATTCAAGTTAGGGAAGATTTAAGGTATTGAAACAAAGCACAACTCAAACAGCTGGAGTCTGGGCCATCCTCTCAGAACACTATGTGGGCTAGTTCAGTAATCTCTGTTGTCTACGCTGGTAACCTGTAAGTAAAATTAAGATTGTTGGAAGGCTTAGCAGAGTTAATTTGTCTACAATAATCTTTCTATCTGCATAATGTTTCCAAAATGCCAAACAAAACTAATTCTCGTTGCTGCAATGTCCTACTACACTAACTCTTTTCTTCTATGTACATGATGATTTACTTATATATAGTTTATAATACATACAAATTTTGTGGCAGTTTAGAAGCGCAAGGGTTACATCTGTGGAGCTAAGCAGTGGTAAGAGTCAAGGGGTTTCCTAATGTCAACAGAAGGTGTATATAATTCACCAATTCTCATTATTTAAACACCAATCTAATTACACTACAGAATGTAAATTAATGGAACACTCCTTGGAGACCTGCTCAGATCCGTAGTAATATTCCAGTTCTGGAAGTTACCTAAGCCTTGAACAAGAGTGGAATTCTTCAGATGAAACACTGCCTGAAGTGCTACAACCTGTTCACAATGAAAAAGCTTTTTATGTGTTATGAAGTAAAAGAGCAAAGTGGTATTTAGTCCAACAAGGGAGAAATTTCTAGGGTGCAAATTTCTGAGTGGGACACACACTCAGCTAGAACATGTACCTGGTCAGAAGAGAAACAAGTACTTGAAAAAGCAAAGAATTCATAAAGTGCTGGGGAAGTGTAGCATGATGCATAGCTATGAAGCACCAGTGATGAACTGACAGAGAATCTCATTGCAGGAACTCATTACCAAAATTTTTTCTTTTAGTGAACTGAAAGAAATACAAGTGGAAAACAATACAATGCAGGCTGGTGAGGTGGACAATGCAGATTCCCATTATCCTGAACTCCTATTTATTCTGAACTCCCATTTAAATCTTTTCTGACCTCCACATATAGAAGCACTTCAGCTAAATAGGTTTGCTTTCTTTATATAATCTTAACATGGCAGGTACAAATTCCTAGCATCAGCCAGGAGAGTAAATCTGGTAGATCCCATTCAGCCACAGGGTGAATTTCACCTCTGAATGTGGAAAACTGTTCCACCCAATGACTGTCTCCATAAAGCTGTTGTCTCTCTGGTGAGATCAGAAGTTGAAAAACCACATTTCATTGCACATAGAGGATCACTGTTTATTCTCCGTTAAGTGGGGCAGGGTGTGAAAAACTATTGTCAGCTTTGTAAACAGAAAGCAAACAGCAATTGTTACTGTAGTATTGACTTTCTGGGTGAAATTCCTCCCACCCAGTTTTATGTATCTATTAAATAGTTGTTCATGTCAGAGCTACTTATTTCAAATCCTTTCTAGAGAGCTCTTGTCAATGTAGTTAATTCAATTTAGGGAGAAATTCATCCATCCAGGTGCAGCAGATAAATAGAGGCAACTGAGGGACATAGTACATGAATAACCTTAGATTGTCTAATTTAGGACTTTGGAAATTAAAGGACAGAGGAGACATTGAAATTACTGATTATTCTGTTTGAAAGAGATAAAATGTCCATCATGCAAAGACTTCCTCACCCAGAACATAATACATGCAAACTGTAAAGATGAGATTTAAAGATACCCACTGGTTTTGAACTGCTCTGCAAAGGTCAAAGGTGATGAGTACAGAGGCCTTGCCAAGGGGAACCTAGACGATGAATAGACAGATCACCAGCACCCAAAACTGTCCTTGACCTTCTGAAACGCAGCTACTCAGCTACTCCGATTCCTGTTAAATAAGTGATGAAAAAAGTTAGTAACAAGCTCTTGTGAACATAAATGTGTATTGTGGCAGGAAACACCAATAAAAAAATATAATGATGAAGTGGAAGATGCTGCACAAGCTCATTTATGTTCAAAGTTGGAGGAGGAAAGTGACAGCAATTATAGTTTTGATTTAAATACACACCTGCATGCTTCACAGTATATCCAATATTCTTTCCTTAAAAATATATATATAATTGTTCATTGTTTATGTTCTATATTAATACTGAATACAAAATCTTCTAATAAGAATCTTTTGGTGACCACTGCAAAGGGGAACTTTGAGTATTATAAAAATATCCTTATGACCAGAAAGGGTATTGCTGATGTTAAGAACATAATTGCACTTACTTTATTAGCTCTTAGTGAGGGTTCTCACTTGTAAGTTAAATGTAAATCCAGATTTTTTTTAGTAAGTAGAGAAAACATTTGCTACCTCCAGTAATACACCTGAAGCTTGTGACTTTGGCTTATTGAACATTACTCTGTAGAACAATTTTTGAGGCATGGTATGTTCAGTAGAGAGCAAATATGACCATGGCTCCAGTAAAGAGATATTAGTTGGTATAGAACACCAACCAGATGGTCATTAACACACTATTTTTCCTTGTGGGTCATAAGAAGTTCTTTCTGTCCCCAAAGACTAAATAGGAACAAACCTGCACTTACATATATTCCATTTCTTTACTAATGGACTATTAGGTTTGGGTTTCACAAGGCTGTTTGGGAGGTTTTGGTTTAATATATGGAAATTTCAGCTGCGTATGTTTAAATAATTTAAGTACCCAGACATGTAGACTGTGATTAATTTTCTTATTTGGTTGCAATACAATGTTCATTTCTGTTGCTGGTTGATTTAGCATGGAGAAACCTTCCCTGTGGGTCTGCTTCACAATAAATTGCTATTGGCAGATAGAAATGTCAGGTTTACCCTCCAGATGGGAGCAACAACAAATCAGACCTTTGCTTGCTCCATTTTTCCTTCTGCACATGTGGTAAAAGATGTCTGTTTCTGTCTGCCTACCCTCAAATGTAGGGTTATATTGGGGCATTTTTTCACGTATGAAATTCATGGCCACCAAAAGCTGAGGAAATGTAGCTCAAGCTCTGCAGAACTGGCTAATAATAGTAAGCATCCCAAACCCAAATTTCAACTTCACTGTTAATCTGTTGAAACTGAAGTAATGTTATTTTGCACTTTTATAGGGAAACTCTCTTTATTGTCACTGGAGATTTGATAAATATAGGCAATACATCAGCAATATAATCATTTCAGTCACTAGTAGACAGCTAAATTACATCAGATTAATTACACATTAGTAGGACTCCGTTGTGTCTAATGCCACATGAGATCCCCAAGTTGTTGTAGACATCTACCTGTGACCAGAAGATGTGACACAGGACTTAGATCTCATACACATCCCTGTGTAAGGACAACTGTACGCCTGAAAGAAAACCCCACAGCACCTACTATGATTCCCCAACCCTGTGTTTTGGCAGCTGAAAATCTCACCCAGAGAGACTATTTCTTGCCTTGAGTACAAAGGGTTACTGAGACTATCTCAGCTGGGGCAATTCACCTGCTGTCACATATCTTGATTTATTGTGATTGTATGCTCTACATAGCAAGGAGAGGGGCTTTTTTCTGTGGGTAGAGAATATAATGACCTTGTTCCATTTTAACACCTCCCCAGGCAGGTCAGTAGCCAAACTGGGTAGTTTTTAGTCCCAATCCTCCCCCACAGTAAAGGGAAATTGGAAATAAGAGGAAAATGTTGGAAACAACAAGTAAAACAGCTTTAGTGATAATAAAGGAAGATAACAATATTAATAAGAAAATAATAAAACATATACAAGTATACAAAACCAATTCAGAGTTCCCAGATGACCAGTACATCATCACTGATGCTGCAGGGCAGGCACGGGGAAGGTCCTGGACTGGACTCAGTGGCAGTCAGGAAATGGATCCAAGAACTGGATGCAGGGATACATGTATGGGTTCAAGGGCAGACAGACAGACAAGGTCCTCCCTCAATGTCTGCCATTGATGAAAGGGGGCTGATCCTCATTATTTCTAAGCTTTTATCCTGAATATGATGTGTATTGCATGGAAGACTTCATGGTCCGGTTTAGATCACCTGTCCTATGTTCTCCTCCTTCTCCACCAGTTCTGGGATGGCCTTAATTTACGTGGGAATAGGTGTGAGCGGTGACTTCTCTACACACCAGTGCCCCATTATCTTGGTGATAATTATCAGGCTTACCCCATCTAGATGCAGGAACTCTCTGAAAAACTGTGTTGTAATCTTCAGCAGCTGAAGTTTTGAAAGAAGCTTAGCTGAAAAGTTAGATAGTATGTTTTGCTTAAGCCCATGCCAGAACAGATCTGAGTCATGATTTACTGGTAGTGACAAGGGAAAAGTTAGTACAGTCCAAGGGGAGCACTACGATTTCCAAGCTACCAAACAGAACAAACCTTACCTTAAACTCTGGATAAAGCTCCCACTGTGGGAGAAAGAGGACCACAGCTAAAGAAGAAGCCAAGATCTTTGTTTTTAGGATGTTCACATACCTACTGATTTCCTCCACCTTCCCTCCATCTCCCTGGCCACTAAGATAAGGCCTTTTCCCTCTTCACTAAGGCTCAAACCATTTGTATCTGCATCTTCTGAATGACTGCCTGGAAAAGGCAACTAACAACAAGTGCAGCTCATGGTGCAGTAAGGAAAGGTTAGCCACTACCACCTCCATTTTCACCATGGATTTCAGAGCCCCTCTCATTTCCTTCAATTCAATTTGAACTGCTGACGGTAGGTAACCTGGTGGTCTAGTAATTTCATGTTCTCTGATTATTGTCATCAAAGAACTTAAGACACGGTTCTATAGTTGCCTTTTTGCCCATGATTTATATTCAGTAGACTGGAACTCTTAAGGAGTGGCATATTACGTAACCACCCATAACCACAAGAGACAGCACGAGGGGAAGGGAAGTAGCTGCTCTCAGAGATGACTTAGTCAAGACATCATAGAATCGTAGAATCACCAGGTTGTAAGAGACCCACTAGATCATTGAGCCCAACCGTTCCTATCAATCACTAAACCATGCCCCTCAAAAACACCAAAGCTAGATGAGTATGTCATTGACATAAGAAGGATTTGTTATTGGGATTTTTTTTCTCCTGACTCAGTTCCTTGTACTTTCTAGGAATATAATACGCAAAAAGGTCAGCCATCCTAAGCAGAAGAAGTCAAAGCAAAAGAAGAAGCAAAAATCGTAATACTCCTGCTTTGCTTTTCCCTGCTGCGTCTTCTTCTCACAACAGTCCTCTTCGGTGCTGATGATGCTTCTCCAAACCTATTCTGGACTCTAAAAGTCATTACAGGGTGTAACTGAATGGTGTCCACAAAGCTATGGGATGTCAAAGCGGGTGCTATGGGATGTCAAAGAGTCAACCTCACTAATGCCCTCATCAGCATGCTTATGCCTGTGCAGCTAAAACAGAGGGTAGAGGGCTCATTCTCTGCCCCTGAGAGAAATAGCCTAGGACAGTTTGTATCCTTATAGATAAACTTTCTGATTCTGCAGGAAAAAGTTTAAAAGTCCATATTGTCTTCAAGGAATGTGTCCACAAATACACCTCCCAAAAAGCCAGCTGGGAGTCAGACACCTGAGATTTAGTTATTTCCCAGTTTCCTGGTGACTGGTGGCATTTAGAGCAACTTCTAGATCATGCAGAAATTCTAAGGGTGTTGCTGTTAAAGACTTCATTCACCATTCTGTGTTGCTGTTAAAGACTTGCTACCACCATTCGTGGTAGCAAGTAATGGATGCTAGCAGTTCTTGAAATCTAATGGAAAAAATAAAGAATAATTTAAAGATATTCCAAGTACAGAGCAAGCTCACAAATTTATAAAACATCGACTATGTTTTATCATTTTGTTTTCTCTCTCTGTTTTCACTCATTCCCTGACCCTGCTCTGGGCTCTTGCTGCAATTATCTCACCTTTATCCCAGAGCACATTTTCTCAGCATCTTTTGAGAATGTTAGGTATTTGTGTATCAAGCAAAAAGACAGAGAAACAGAGGCTGTGAAGAGCCATTGACAGACCACCATTCACCTTTGAGATAACCAAGGGTGGGTCCGTGTTCATAGAAAATAAGCTATTTTTATTTGTTCTATTCCAGTCACCGGCATAAAGGAACATTTCTGCTGGCTGGACAGACCAGTGTTGTTTTCTGTGCAAACATTTGGACAAATGAAATCATTTGTCTAAGTTGTGGCAGCTTGCTTTAATATGACCTAATGTGCAAATACATCAGAGAGCTTTTTATAGGGTAAGTTTGTATTGTGGTTTGTTGGGTTTTTTTTTCCTTTCATTTCCCTGAACTCCGCACAATACCTAGTTCAGACTGAGAAACACAGAGTTCTTGCTCTGGGAACAGTTGCAAAAATGCATGTGAAGTCTTTGTTATTAACTCATTTTATGTCCATTAATAATAAAGTTTTCTGATCTATGGACATTGGGATGATCTAGGCACATAGAGACATGCAAAGCCATTCTTTTTTAGTTCACTGAAATGAACTAAATGAATGTGTTTTATTGAAATAAAAGCATTCAAAAATAGATTTTCCCCTCTGACTAGAGGGAATCTGGAGGAAGATCTTGATAAGCAGAGGAGGGGTTCAGTTGCAATGAGTCCTACGACTTCACTAAGATTTCATGGCACTTGATCAGAAGGAGTTTTCACTCCTCACAAGGACATCAGCTGCATTAGACCTGTATAAGACCATGGAATTCATGGTAAGCAGCACCTAATCATCAACATCCTGATTCCTGACTTTCCCCAAGATGTACACTTGAGATTTACTTCCCTAAAGAAATCAAGCAGACACATAAATTCTTTACGAGTTCCAGAAAACATTAGAGATGCACAAGTCCTTCTGTTCTCCAAAACCTCACAAAAGATGTTGTGGTTCTCAGACTATTTCTTGCAATTGAAAACCTTTATTATTGAAATTCAGCTGTTCCTTCTCAATTCTCACTGTTATCTTTCTGGTTTTGTTTTTTCTGTAACTTATCCTACAGGTGGGATCCATACCCCACCCTACAAAATGATGTCTCAATTCTACTTGCTTCCTGTTTAAGCTTCTTGCACACGACAGTCCTTCCTAGATCTTCTTGACTGTCAATAGTCCTAGTAGAAACAGTTTTAGAATATTTTCTAGAGTAGGGAGAGGTACATATCAACCCATCAAATTGTTATTTCTTCAGTAAAATTCTAATAGAATTAGACTTATCATTCTTGTTAATTTTCTTCTTCTTTCAAGTAAGTAAGTACATGATAATTATTTTTCCACATATGCTTTTTTATATGCCTGTTTGTTTTTATGGTGTCTCTAGCTTCTTACTCAGCTGGATGACCATCAGTCTAACAAGGTCTCAAAGTCAGTCTTGGATTCCCTGACTTACAAACCTCAGCAACAAGGACAAATATTAAAAAAAAAAAATTGGTTTTCCTTACAGGAATTTTCTGGAATTTGGAAAAAACTTCTTAGACTGATATTCCTGGGCATCAGCTATCCAAGCAGTTCAAGGAATTTTCTGCTGTAGGGGAACCATCATATTCTTATCATGATTTTAGTCTGGAAGACAAATGACAGCCTGATGGCAAGTGGCAGAATGGACTTACTTATTTAGAATACCCTTTAGAATGCATAAGATATAGTACAGAAACTCACTTTTAACAGAAGAAGAAAAAAAATGCTCATAATGACACATGTATATTAGGTCATTTAGCTTTTTCTGGTTGAAGGCTGTTGAAAACTTCATGCAACAGCAAATGGACCTTCTGCACTGGATCCTTAAGAGAAAATGACAACAAAAAATATTGCTCTAGGTGAAAAATCACCACTAATCTTTCAGGTAAAATTATTTTTCTTTCAGCATCTGTTTCCCAACAAGCAGAGAAGCAGCTTAAAAAAAAAGGCAACCAGACTATTAAAGCAGAGGGGGAAAGCAATAAATAGAAAAAGAACAAGATGGTTGTGAAAAGTGTCCTTCCATTACTCTGAACTGATTCTGTCCTAATTCATTTTCTATTTCTGACAATAGGACACTTTTCCTGGACTAGCACATACACGACAGCAGAGATTCTCAAATTACTCAGCTATTGGTACTGGCAGACCTCACTGACCTACACGCTTCTATTGAAACCTCAAAATGCGTCTTAAATCAGACCTAGACCCCTGCACAGGAGAAAAAAAATATCTTCCTTAAACAATGCCTCAGAAAAGCTTGTTCATATCTGTGGTTTGGGACCTTTGAAAACAGAGTTAGATCAGATCTGGAGAGGTCAATTTAACTATCCCTCTGCTCTAAAACATAAAAGGGACAGAAACTAAACTCCTTTACAAGGATGACTGACATTTCAGGTGCATATTTAAAATAGAACAACCCACCACGTTTGAAAGCACCATGAGAATGTGTCAAGTGTGTTGTGTGACACTATAGCATGGTTTTAGGGCTGTGGACTATGCAGGAAAGAACTATTTTAAAGTTATTCAGGCGTCTCTCTAAACTAGTCGGTTAAAAACTGGTCACCTGCAGTTACAAGAGAATAAACTGTCTGAGTTCCCTGCTTATTTTCAGCCCTAAAATCTGCAGCACAGTTTTGTATCAATACGGAGCTCAGTACTATTTCAGCTGCCAACCACTTTTCAAGTCGCAAAGTCAAACCTGAAAAAGTTAGGCAATGTCAGAATATGAAGGATACCTGTCTGTGTTCGACCAACATGCGATAAATAAGAGCAGGGACAGAACATCTGTATGTATGAAAAGGAGACACACATTTAAGGAGCTGCCCAACAATGCTGTTAGCATAATCTGTCCATACAATGAATCAGGCAGGTGCAGGGAGAGGAGAGACTGGCATTCAGAGGTGCTAAGACTAGTATTTCCAAACTCAAGAGCCTTAAATGAGTCACCCTAGAGGGTATTAGTCAGGGGACCTGAATAAACATCCCATATCTCTCTCCCAGTCTGTTTTCCTGGAGTTAAACAATGGGAGCTTGACAATCCCAAGAAGCAGGATAAGGAACAGGTACTCCCAAATCTGACTGCTCGTCCTGCCTCCAGGTTAAAACTGAATAAACGAACTATAAACCAGACCAATTCATTTACATGCTTTTTCTGCCTTGAGGAGAGACTTAAAGAAAGTGGCCATTGTAGAAGTCTAGCATGAGTCACTGCTCTGCCTGCAAGGCTGAACAAAGCTGGGATCCCTGGGTCTGTGAACTATTTGCTGCTAGTAGATAAACATAAACATAAACACAAACAAGCCATAGGAATATATCATATAGATTCAAAGTTGTACAAGACCTGGGAGTCAGTTCATCAGTCTTATATGTAACAATACGTATGAATTTTGCATCCCATTTTGAAAAGCTTGGATAAAGAATAAAAACGTCTAAATCCATGGAGAGCAGGGGGTGCTTCATGTAAGGTTAGACTTCTCTATCGTGCCTTGTTCTGATGGCACTGCAAACACTGTGAAGACAACACAGGGGTGCTGTTCATGCCATCCAGCTGCCTAGGTTATCTGCTGCATACGATTATGTCTCGTGTGTTCTGACAGTGCAAAAGGGACCCAGAAAGCCCTTGGAATATACAATAACACTACAAATACTGCAACAAGTGAAATGAGCTCAGTGGTACCGAGGCCAGTTAGCTTGGAATGGCCCACTGCTATTTTATTAAACTGGTTTCCAAAATATGAGGCTCCATCTAAATTCTTCGTCAGGGATGAGCCATGGTAGATCCCCCCAAAGACATTGCCAGAAATTCTTTATGAAAGTGCTTTTCAGCCCAGGCACAAGGCACACCAAGGCGTGTCATAACGTTACAGATCATCAGTTTCAGGGTCCGTGAATATTCCCTTGCACTTTGCAGACATAACCTCAAATGTTAGCAAGACAATGTAGGTGCTTAAGCTCTACCTCCAAACCTGGCTTTACTATAGCAAGGTCAATGTACCAATGTACCAATGCCATTGTGGTCTTCGCAATGTAAATGTGCCTGGAGAACTGGAGACAAATGTGCTTGGACAAAATGAGATTCCTTTTGTCAGAGTGGCAGGATGTGCTTTGGATAAGGAGCTGCAGAGCTTCTGTGAAAACTTCAATTCACTCTGTGTTGCTTCTCTGACAATCCTAGCATGCTCATCAGCTTTAATACAGAAATGGGTGGGGGGAAAAGTTTTTTCTTCATTCTGGGATGCTGTAGAAATAAAGAATGAGAGAAAGACAATGAATTAATATGCTTTGATCTCTTTCTCAAGTGTCTCTAACAGCTGCCAAGCCCTCCTTCTCATTTTGGGCTCTCAGCCAATACACTGCGCCTCTTCAGCAAGGACAGAGCAGCTTCTTCTTGCATATTAATGTCTTGCAGCTTCTAGACGAGGCAGGCTGTGGTTAGGAGATGTGTCTTTCAGTGTGATTTTGATTTCACAGAAAGTGAGATGTGCTGTGTAATCCACCAGGATATCTCCTCAGTGGATCCCCTCCAAACACAAGGGCTCAAATAAACCTTGGCACTGCAGAAAACTGCAACATGCACCAAAACCAGAGAATCAATTTGAAGCTTCTACTTGGCAAAAAAATTCTCCAGGTGACATGTACGCTACTGAAAAATAGCCCATAAGGGCAACTGAAGCACCAGTCGCTGCCTTCCTTCTCACCTGCTGCAGCTACCTCACAAACCTGGCATTCATACCTGAGCTAGCTTTGAAAGATTTCGGGTCATTGTATTTGGTAAGGAAGGGCTTCTGGTAAAAGGTAAACACAGTAGAAGATTATATACAAAATCAGTAGTAGATGTAGGGACCCTTGGCTTATTTTCACCACTTGGCATCTAGTTCCTGGTCTGATTCATACTGAGAAGTCTATTCTTTAGAAAAGTCATGGCAAAACTGGCTATGCAGTCTATCCTTAGGCTAAACAAGATCAAGCTGGTTTCTACCAAAGAGTAGATTATCTTCTGTACAAGATAGTTTTATTTTAGGATAGAGCAGCTTCCTTCCAAGTTATACACAGAAGGGTTAGGGAATAATGCCAGCGTCCCAAAATCCCACCTGACCATCCTGCAGGAAATCTCCCAGCTTTAATGTAACTACCTTGCTTTGGATCAGGACTGCCACAAATAGATTTGTTCATTCGTTTCATCCCTGCTATTGCTCAGCACATTAAAAAGGCCACTGCCTGCATTTTTCTGCACTGTTGATAAAATTTTGAAGCATCTACAGCTTCACTGCTCATTCACAGGCAAACCTGAAGATGAGGTAATTTAGCTTTTATTGCTGTGTTTGGAAATCCTCTTTGCTTCCATTTGAGCTGCAGAAATGGCTTATTGCTCCTTCAGTCGGTGACATCCATTGCAAGGCATTGGGGTTTCATGAATGACAGGAATGTAAATAAGATTATCCACAGGGCACATTTACAGTCAACGGGAAATCAAATGTGCTCCTTCCCAAGAGAGAGCAGGTAGGTTTTTTGGACAAAGACCTGGTTCTGTGTGGAGCTGACACCTTGCAAAGTACTTCAGTGCTTCAGAATAATGCTTTAACATCAGCAACCTTGTTAAAACTCTCTCTTCATCTAATGTGTTAATAAATTTATGCATCAACACCAAACGCCTACAGGTTCTGAGCGCGATGACAACCCGCTTAGACCCTCATCTCTGGCCCAGGCACTGGCTCCCCAGCACAGGAGCTCATTTGCTGGTGGGAATCCAAGCTGCAAGAGGTGCAGCCACATCCCAGACCTCTTCTAGCAGATTCAGTGCAAAGCAAAGCCTGCTTTGCTGTTGACATGACCTACCTTGCTATTGCGTTTAACTTAATTCATGACAACTCCAGGGCCAAGCAAAGAGGAGGTGAGAAGTCCACCTCAGGAGTTTGGGTTACTTAAAACCAGAATTCATTTCATCCAACAGCACTGCTCTAAAAGGTAGACATTAAGTCTATTGGCTTCATAAGCCACCTCTGGACCAGACAAGAGAGATGCCTACTTGCCAACTCACTATAAACTCTACCAGGTCTCAGCTAGGATGGCTGAACAGTTCTCCAGAGACTTCTGCCTCTAATAATTCTAGCAAGAGGTCAGAGCTCTATCAAATTAGCTGAGGCTGGAAAACAAGGTCATGTAACAGATATAGATGAGTCTTATCCCAAATCATCAGTGTGTTCTCCTTTCTCCATCCAAACCTGGAATACACTATTTGATTTGCATCCCAGAGTAAGGATACAGCTCTGTGGGACTCAGTGCAGGAAACCAGTCAAAGATGCTTTTATGAGCTGTTTCCCAGTCTACAGCCTCTGAGCTGTGCAGCAAGGTTTCAGGAAGCGAAGCACGGGTTTCCTGAGGATTTTTATCTGAGTGTTATTTAAATGTGTCTTGGGTTTATTTTTCTTCTTGTTAATGCTGCCTAACATCTCATCAGTCAGATAAATTGTTGTCATGGCTAAACTGGGTGAAAGAAAACTGTGGGAGGGTCAAGAAAAGTTCAGATGGAATGATCCTGACAAGCATCCCTCTTGAGGCCTTGCAAATTCAGTGCAAAATCACACAGAATCAGAGAATAACCAGTTTATGGCCTTTTAGTAGCAATGGCAATACTGTATTACAGGGCTACATGGTTACATACCAGGCATCTTTTGCCTGTAATTTCCCTATTTCAAGCCTTCCAGATCACTTGTCTTTGATGATTTTTAATCAAAACAGACAGTTCTTGGAGGTCAGCAGCAGGCATGGCACTAATTGGAGCTCTCGCTGAAATTGTCAATGACAGCACTGGCACCTCAGAAGAACATTTTGGACAAGTGGAAGCTTAAAAGCTCTTGGTAGAGTCTTCATGCTTTGTTTTGATCCAAGCCTGGTCACAGCAGGGAACCCTGTCACACAGTATTACCACAGATCTCTGGATAGACAGATGACATCAGACAGAGAGGTCTATCTGGTGTGACTCACCTGGTGAGATGTAAAGCTATCCATCCAAGTCCAAGTTACTCCTTTCAAACGTGCTATGTTAATGGGACACTAATCTGTGTAGCAAACAGTACAATTCAGCCTATCCTGATGAATCTGCATGGTACTGCAATGTCCTCTGTGGGTTTCCTGGCTTGCAGCCTTAATTCCAACATCCCTTCATGAAGCCTCTCTTGTAATGTTATACCTTCCCATGCCCTGAATTTTTCTCAACTTCTTGAATACACAACAGAGAACTTTATCTCTGCTGCTGCCCTGTGATAGTGAGAACTCTCATCTAGCTCAGTTAGCAGAAGTCACGCTTAGGAAGATAATATAGATATCAAGTTTAGCAATGACATTTCCTCCTCTATTTATAGTTTCATTCATTGAATTAATAGCCCTCATTTTTTCCTTGGGTGATTACTAAGCTCTCAGCAAGAGATAGCACATAAAAGTGCTCACTCAAAAAAAAATGCTAAAACCTCCCTTGATATTTTTAGTGCAATATTTATAATAATGAATCAAATTCCATCCAATTGTCAAGCATCCCACTTCAAGCCTGATAGCTACACCGCATAAGGGTATTCAGATTGCTGGCCTGCAGGGTTGTAGACTGGGATCAAGCTTTTAGCCTCACACAGCTTAAGTGAAGACTTCACCCCCCAGGGACATTGCCCAGCCTCCTTTCTGGGGGTACTTTTACATAAACCTCAAGCCAGCAGATGGTTTCTCACATGTGAACTTAATCAGGCAGTGCAAGGGTTGAAAACCTACTTTATCTAATCCAAAAGGGCTATGTTGGCTTGTGATGCCGTATGTATTGCCATCAGTAGAAGAATAAATGCTTTCACAAAGATTTCCTTCATAGAATTTGAAACAAGTTTCTACTGCAAAATACTGTGTCCTGCAGGTAGCAATGTCAATTTTGAACAAGGCAGCCAAAGCACCTCTGCCTGGGATGGTTTTAGTTTTTGCCAGCATCTGATTATATCCATTGGGTGCTAAGCCTCTGCTGAGCATTAATTTTGATGGTCTCTGTTTAAGGATAACTTAACCAACCTAACTCATCGGGAACCAATCTCAAATCGTTTTACAAGGAAGTTATATACATCTCTCTCCTCTGTAAGACAGAGAAACTGGAATCATAAAGAAGAAGCACTAATTAGAGGTTATTCAGTGGTCAAATGTAGGCATAAATCTACAACTTTTGCATCCTAGTCAACCACAGTAACAATTAGTTAGCAGTATTTCTAGTTATAAGGCAGAAATACTCTAGGAGGAATGCCTGATTTGTCTCTCCGTTGGCCTCATTAGGATCTGAATCAAATATAGAGGCTAAACTTTCTATATTCCCCTATGGAGCTATGTTCTTAAATGATTCATATAAATGAGGTGCATACATTAAATTTGCAATGCTGCAGGCATCAATATGCAAGTGTTAGAAACAGTTCTTTATTCAAAAAACCTGGGCAAAACCCTGATTCTGCTCTGACAAATAAAAGAATGCTAAAGGAGCCAGGATAAAGATGATTCTTTTAAGCCCACGTCTAAAGAAAAGCAGAATAATTTTGAATGTATCCATGCCCTCTATTATTCCCTGGGAAAGGTCTCATTTTCTGTGTATTTGTTAATATTCTCAAGCACATGATTATGCATTGTCATGGTTATTTTGTGATGAAATCTATGATACGAGCTGCTCTGGAATTAAACTGAATTTTGAAAATGACTTTTTTGACAGAGAAAAAGGTGTAGAGCAACCTCTTACTTCTTTTATTCAGGAAATCAGCCATACTAAAAAAGAAATCCATATGATCATAGAATCATAGAATCATAGAATCTTAGAATAGTTTGGGTTGGAAGGGGTTTTAAAGATCATCTAGTTCCAACCACCCTGCCATGGGCAAGGATACCTCCCACTAGATCAGGCTGCCCAAGGATCCATCCAACCTGGCCTTGAACACCTCCAGGGATGGGGCAGCCACAACTTCCCTGGGCAACCTGTGCCAGTCCCTCACCACACTTACAGTAAAGGAAATCCTCTTTATATCTAGTCTAGATCTGCCTCTCTTCAGTTTATAGCCGTTGTCCCTAGTCCTATCACTACAAGGCTTTGGGAACAGCCCCTTTCAGCTTTCTTGTATGCCCCCTTCAAGTACTGACTTCATGGTTTTTGAGAAACTTAGATCATCTGTGCACACAGAAGTGTCTAGTGCCATTTGAGATGGTTCAGGATGTCTTACAGGACTCCAAATATTGCTCCAGAAGAACACAGGTGTCTCATCGCATCTGCATCATAATTCCATCCACTTATGGATTCTTTGGATGCTTCTAGATACCTGTTCTGAAGGTCTTAAAGAAGATGAGAAGACAAACATATTGTTCTTATAGTTTATAAGGGGAGTAATGACTAACGATGTAATTTGGCAATTATATTAACTGTCTACCCTGGAAAAGGTAAGTATTAACACCAGATCTCTCCAGATCATGTTCTGTCCTGTTACTATAATTAAATCCGTCTTTCCTCTCAAGCTACAAACATAAACCTTCCAAAGTAGTTTGGTGTACACGAGAAGTCTGACCTGAGAAAAAGACAGGATAAACTCTCCAGCAACACATTTACCAGCAACAAACACCAGCACAGGCTCACTCATAGACTGATAAACCCTTAGGAAGCCTCTTGTAATTGTTTTGGACCAGGGCAACTTGCCAGCCAGCACTTTCCCAGTCATCGTCCAGGCACAGTTGGGAGTCACTATGGGTCAGGGACCATCTGCTATTTCCCTCTGGGGGGTCCCCTGTGCCCATCCAGAATATAAACATACTCAGCTGCCTGAACAAGGGTTGTGTCCATGTTGGCATCATGGCTAAATCCTCTCTTCTATTCTAATCTTCATCTATTCCTCTCTGTGAGACCAGTTCTGGAATACTCAGCATAAGAAGGCTACAGAGCTGTTGGAATGGGTCCAGAGGAGGCTACAAAGATGATCAGAAT
The DNA here is from genome assembly GCA_033459285.1 of Clamator glandarius. Lineage (NCBI taxonomy): Eukaryota > Metazoa > Chordata > Aves > Cuculiformes > Cuculidae > Clamator > Clamator glandarius. The sequence goes on along the minus strand of JAUNZM010001061.1, from coordinate 640,501 downwards.
GCTGGAGCACCTCCCATATGATGACAGGCTGAGAGAGTTGGGGTTGTTCATCCTGAAGAAGAGAAGTCTCCAAGGAGAGCTTATAGCAACTTTCCAGTACCTGAAGGGGCTACAGGAAAGCTGCGGAGGGACTGTTCACAAAGGATTTTAGTGATAGGACTAGGGGTAATGAGTATAAACTGGAGAGGGGCAGGTTTAGACTAGACATAAGGAGGAATTTCTTCACAATGAGGGTAGTGAGGCACGGGAACAGGTGGCCCAGAGAAGCCCCATCCCTGGAGATATTCAAGGCCAGGTTGGATGGGCCTTGGGCAGCCTGATGAAGTGGGAGGTGTCTCTGCCCATGGCAGGGGGGTTGGAACTGCATCATCTTTAATGTCCCTTCCACCCCAAACTATTCTATGATCTATGATTCTATAAATCCGTTCCAAATGTGGTTATAAATAGAGCCAGTGACATCAGCAAAATTACATGGAATACAAACCTCAAAAATAGTCTAGAGATGGCTGAGAGATCTCTGGGTGTTAAGCCTGGAGAAGAGGAGGCTGAGGGGAGACCTCATTGCTCTTTACAACTACCTGAAAAGAAGTCGTGGAGAGGAGGGAGCTGGGCTCTTCTCCCAAGTGACAGGGGACAGGAGGAGAGGGAATGGCCTCAAGTTCTGCAAGGAGAGGTTCAGGTTGAACACTAGGAAAAAAAATTTTACAGAAAAGGTTATTGGGCATTGGAACAAGCTGCCCAGGGAGGTGGTTGATTCACCTTCCCTGGAGGTGTTTAAGGTGCGGATGGACGAGGTGTTGAGGAGCATGGTTTAGGAATGGTTGGACTCAATGATCCAATGGGTCTTTTCCAACCTGGTGATTCTATGATTCTATGATTCTATGAATATAACTCTGTCAAGCAAGTTAGACTTGCCTAGACAGGCAAACACCCCACAGTTTTTCTTTTTCTTCATAATTTCAACAGCAGGATGAGGCAAACTTCAAACAGAAAATTCAAGCAGATGAAGCAAAATATGCCACTTTGCCATGTAAATACAGTACCTCAAGTCAAAGAGGGGAAAAAATATTTGTCTTTTGTAAGTATATGGAATAACATGAAGTTATATTTATACAGTAGCTTTTCATCTGCTGTAATGTACAGCATCTCATAACACTTACTAACAGAGCTCCAAAAGCATTGCTTTCGCTATTGCACATAATTTGGACAGAAAAAAAATTGTTTCAAGATAAAAAAAATTCCAGTCTTTAGAAAAAAATATATTAAACATAATCAGTGGTTCAAAAGAATTGTTTGGAGGTAAAGAACACTTTCAGTTTCAGCTTCAAGTGTTTTCTTTAATGGATTCATTAGGAAAGGGCTTTTTGCTTAAATGGCACTGCTGAAATTTGAAATTACATCCAAATAAAAAAGCTGGAAGGGTTAATTCTAAAAAGAAGAAATTTAAATGCTTTTCAAAATTGCTGTTTGTCTGATTTCTACACAAATAAATAGACAATATCAGTATTTAGCATTCTGGTGCCCCTAAACCTTAACATTTTCCCTGGAAAAATATTTTAGACATAGTCTTGCCCAGTTTTTCACTACATTGTTCCATGCCTAGGAATATTTTCAGAGAAGACACCCCTTGCTAACAGTACAGCACCCAGAGCTACATGAGAATAGCTTTTCTGAGCAAATAGGATGATGGAAATAGAGCACAAATACATTTCAGAGAAATATTTAGTGGTATCACTTAAATTTTGACACTTCCACAGTAAGATATTTCCAGTATTGACTCTACTTAGCAGAGAGAATTTCAAAACTACAGTAAATGTTACAGCAGCCAGAAGCCCATGGCAAGACTCTAGTGGTCCTCTGTAATTACTTGAGTGAGAACTCAGCCAAATGGCCATTATCCTTTTGAGAAATGACTTTTTCATTTTAAGGGCCATTGGATATCAAAAATCCAGACTGATGTCTGGTCTGAGTGGGAACACTTCTCCTAGTCTGTACTCCCTTGCACTGTAGGGTAACCACTTATTAATTAACACGTGCCCTGCAACTACAGACCTACCAACTCTTTCACAGTTGGTCACCCATGGACCCAAACTGGACAGAAATCTTGGATAAATGACTATCACATGTTATGTTGTGTCTGTACTGTATGAATGGAAAGTCCCGCGGATCCTGGACTTGTGGATTCATTGTCCGTGCAGAACAATCCATGTGACATGGGGCATTTGCTGGTGTTATGGAAATTACTCTTGTCAGACACCATAATGGGGTTCAACACTAGGATTCTGCTGAATCAATAAGATGAAAAGACATTCTTCTACGAAGTCCTTTTGATTAATACCACTATGACTGGAGTGGGTTGCCTCTGAAGAGGGACCTCAATCAAAGAAATCCTGTTTTCAGAGGTACTCACACAACAGATCTACAAATCCTACTTACTTCACAGTGCAACCCTGGTCCTTGGGATTCATCAGGATTAAGTCAACTTTGGTGAGTCAAAGTTTGAGTACAAAAATGTGTGAAAGGTGTTCCATATTCTCCAGGATGCCAAACCAGCCATGCACAGCATTTGCACTGAAATTATGGGACTTCCCAGGTCTTTCCACAGAACTAGTTTCTCAAGCCTAGTTTTAAAAGTCATTCCCCTTCTAGTACAAATCAGCCAGATTGTGAAGTTTTCACCACTTTTACTTTTCCAGTTCAGAAAAGGTTAAATAGCTCTCTTCACCAACAGTAAAAGTGGCTTAGTCTGTTGCGCTACGAATTGATTGTTTCTTTAATTATATGCTGTCACTCCAAACTTCACAGATTTTCCAGATATATTTCCTTCTTTTTATATGCACACACATGTGAAGATAGACAGATAGATAGATAGATAGATAGATAGATAGATAGATAGATAGATAGATAGATAGATAGATAGATATTTAATTTCAGCATCAAACTGAGGACAGAAATGACCCAAGTCACACTTGGAAATAAAGATATCACAAGCTCCTAAAATGCTTTCTTCAACATATTTCCCTCTTCCCACCTCCTCAGCCCCATACTAAGTAAGTTGCAAATGAAATACTAATTAGCTTCCAGCATCAGGCACGTCTGTATTATACGCTGTTCTCAACTGACAGATACTGTACAGTAATTGGGTCAAATGCACAGATGCTCAGAATAACCAAAGCATTGTGGTTTTGCCTGCAGCTCTGTTGGAGAAAGAAGGAGGAATTTTACAGTAAAGGAAGACCCAACACATTTATTTGCAGTTCAGCTGCTTTAAGGATGCTTGACTAGAGCTCTTTACTAGCATTAAAGATTCATGAGGATTTTCACAAAAGCTTGCAATATCAGCCTGGCAGTGAAATAATTGTGCCCTTATAGAAAACTATCAGGTCGAAGGATCACAAATATGTTATTAACTTCATACAAATATCATGCCTTTCCTCTCCTATGTGCATCCACTCTTCACATTCCTCTTCTCCAAAATCGAAATTGGACTATCTCCTTTAGTGCACATACGGCAGCATCATTAAGATCTTCACATTTCTGCAGTAAGGTGTTTGCAGTGTTGCCTCTACTTAGCACAGAGACCATCAAAATAACCACAGAAAACCTAACTAGTGCTGACAGTTCATGTCAACAATGTACTGGGCTGCCGTGTTGAGCACTCACACAGTCCCAAGAACATGAATCCTCCCACCTGCTAGGAGCTGTGGTTGAGCCCTGCAACAGGTTAATTACACGTGGCAAGCTGGGAAAGACAGAGCAGCATCAAAGGCCAGACTCTGAAATAATACAGGTCTTCACACACCAATATCATAGTGGTATATGTCAGAGTAGTGAAAAGGAAGTCACCTTGGGTCTTCACGGGTATAAATGGATGCACAGGTGGACGAGGTGCTGAGGAGCATGGTTTAGTGTTTGATAGGAATGGTTGGACTCAATGATCTGGTGGATCTCTTCCAACGTGGTTATTCTATGATTCTGTGATTTCCTCTACAAGTAAATATCTTTGTTGAGGACAACTAATACCTGCAGCTTGCGTTACCATGACAAAGCCACTAGAGCTGTGCTAGTTTATGTCTGTAGTGTCTGTAGCATTTTCAAAATGGGACCACGGACATGAAAATGTAGCTCATCATAGGATGCTAGTCTTTTTCCTTCTTTCCAGATATAAAGGATCTAGAGAATTCAGATCAAAATCCAACTGCACTAACTTTCTCTACTAAAGTACTACCACAGGACAGGTTGGACAAGTTCAGCAAGGAGGAGCAGATGGTCTGTAAAGTCATGAATGAATGACCGGTTTCCAAGAGATGCTTTCTCTTAAGCCAGTTCAATCTGTGGAGAAAAAGAAGGTTGGAAAGGACTTCTAAGATCAAGACCAACTGTCAGCCCAACATCACAGTGCCTACTAAAGCATGTCCCAAAGTGCCACAAAACCACATTTTTTAAAACCTCCAAGGGTGGTGACTGCACCACTGCTGTGGGCAAACTGTTCCAACGCTTCATCACTCTTTCAGTAAGGAAATTTTTCCAAGATAATACTTTCAGTCCCATTTTCCTTTTAATTTTGTGGACTTGCTCAAGCTGTTCAGCAGGATTGTTGCAATCTTTATTGTTTCCAGTCTAAGAGGGAGGCAGTTTCGTGTCTGGCATGTAAGTTAATGTAGGTGGAGGAGTCCTTGATCCCAAGGCAAGGTTCTTCAGTGCTATGAAGGCTTGACACACCAGGCACAAAGATCCCAGCTTCAAAGTGTAACTCATCGTTATCTGCACAGCAGATGGGGTTAGTGCAGCTTTTGGTGGTGCCCACCAAAGACATTCCAGCCCCAACCCAAAATAAAATAAACACCCTCCTGAGATAACTGATACTTTCTGATCAAAGCCAGAGCGAGTGTTGGGTGTTTTTGGGAGAGCCCCCAGAGCCAGGGTGGCTTCATACATACTTCCACTTTCGACAATGCAAAGGATCCAATGAGCTTTTACCCACAGCTCAGCACAAAAAAGATTTGTTTCTGGAGAACAAATCTTATGAGGAGCGGCTGAGAGAGCTGGGGTTGTTTAGCCTGGAGAAGAGGAGGCTGAAGGGAGACCTTATTACTCTCTACAACTACCTGAAGGGAGGTTGTGGAGAGGAGGGTGCTGGCCTCTTCTCCCAAGTGACAGGGGACAGGATGAGAGGGAATGGCCTCAAGCTCTGCCAGGGGAGATTTAGGCTTGAAATTAGGAAAAAATTCTTCACGGAAAGGGTGGTTAGGCATTGGAACGGTTTGCCAAGGGAGGTGGTTGAGTCGCCATTCCTGGGGGTGTTTAAGGCACAGGTGGATGAGGTACTTAGGAGCATGATTTAGGGATTAGTGGGAATGGTTGGACTCGACGATCCAGTGGGTCTCTTCCAATCTGGTTATTCTGTGATTCTGTGATTCTGTGAAACCCAGGTTCCCCTGCAGGAAAACCAACCTTCCCTGAACTAGGGATTGGAAAGGACTATTGGGTCAGAACATATAGTCCTTCTATAGGGAGACCTCTCTTATAGTCACAGAGAGCCTAATGAATCTCAGAAATGGTTTGGGCATTGTTCAAGTTCTTTACTTTCCTAATCTCAGACCAATAGGCAGCTCAGGCAGATCCAGTTGCTCAGCAGTGAACAGCACTGAGACTCTCCAGACTCCTCACATAGCTTCTCACCTGATGTATGAAGATGCCTACAATGCAACTCCAATGGGCAATATCCTTCAAATACTCTTTTTGGTATAAAGTACAGGGAGAGATACCAGCTGCCATGTGGCCTGATAGGAGATATACCATGTCAAAATTTCAGTCCTGCCTTCTCAACCCACTCCATCCCCTCAACAATGCTGGCTGAAGATGCATCTCCGCTCACATTCAACATATGAAACCTGGCAGGCCTGCAAGGATCAGCACAAACCAGTGATGAGATTAGAGAGCCTTGTTAGACATCGCTGCTGGCTGGAGCATAAGGGGCTAGAAAGCTTTGTCCTGCAAGAGAAAAGAAGGTTAGCCTAGAACTAGATATACTAGCCCCTGTGAGAGATATGCCCAGCTCTAAGGACCCCTTGCTTCTGTTAGATCAGTGTCCTAGAGTTCATGGCCAGGGTCTCAGTGGAGACCATGTCTATCTGCTTTGCAGCAGCAAAGGTCAAAGCTGACATTATCAGGTTAGGCAGAGCCTCAGCAAGAAGGTTTGATGTCTGGTTGTTCCCATCACACCTGGGCTCTCACTCAGCACTCACTGACGAGGCAGTAAGGGGCATGGTTTTGTGTTTGATAGGAATGACTGGACTCTATGATCCGGTGGGTCTTTTCCAACCTGGTAATTCTATGATTCTATGATTCTATAAGATGAAGCACAGCAGACTCCTGCCACTCTTGCTCAGAATTTTCTGATCCTGTCAAAAACTAGGGCAGTTACAGGCACATTATCTGTGTGCATAACTTCTGCTGTCAGCCTACAAAACCTTACTGAAAAGGCAGCTCCTGGTGCTTTTAATGAAACAAGATAGTCCTGTTTCCCTCTGTGGGTTTCCATGCAGTGTCGGTACCCAGGGACACTGCAGCACAGAAACACCCCATGTGCCACCAGATCATGTTCCCTTGCCCATACAAGTCAGACACCTGGAGGTACCCACTGCAGTCACGTGCAGTTTGCCATTTTTTGAGAACACGACTCCAGGGGGAAAAAAAAAGCATAAGCTGTTGCTATCTGCATACTAATAAGCACAATACATATGCATATAATATGCATATAATATTGTGTATTGGACATGCAGCAGTCTCTAAGAAACTGAAGCACTTTGAATACAGAGCTGTGTTTTCTTACACACTTCACCATTTATTACATAAGACAGCCAGGGCAGAGGCCCCACTTTTATAAGAACCGAGTATAGGACAAGCCTGACTTTATGCGTTCAGTTCTGGAGTCCTCAGCATGGGAAGGACATGGATCTGTAAGAACAAACGCAAAGGAGGTCATGAAGATGATGAGACGGCTGAAGAACCTCCCATACTTGGACAAGGTGAGACAGTTGGTGTTGTCCAGCCTGGAGAAGAGAAGGATACAGGGAGACTTTTAGCAGCCTTCTCGTAGTGAAAGATGTGTGTGTGTTTATCTGTTTCTTCAGGGTCATGATAGCTACCAAAAAAGGGAAAAAAAAGAGGAAAAAAAGTCTTTGCCTTATTTCTTAAAAAGAAAATCATAGAATTATAGGATATTCAGGTTGGAAGAGACCCACCAGATCATTGAGTCCAACCATTCCTATCAAATACTAAACCATTCCCCGCAGCACTTCGTCCACCCATCCCTTAAACACCTCCAGGGAAGGTGACTCAACCACCTCCCTGAGCAGCCTGTTCCAGTGACCAATGACCCTTTCTGTGAAAATTTTTTTCCTAATGTCCAGCCTAAATATCCCCTGGCAGAGCTTGAGGCCATTCCCTCTTGTCCTGTTCCCCTGTCACTTGGGAGAAGAGGCCAGCTCCCTCCTCTCCACAACCTCCTTTCAGGTAGGTGTAGAGAGCAATGAGGTCTCCTCTCAGCCTCCTCTTCTCCAGGCTGAACACCCCCAGCTCTCTCAGCTGCTCCTCATAAGGCCTGTTCTCCAGCCCCTTCACCAGCTTTGTTGCTCTTCTCTGGACTGTCTCCAGAGCCACAACATCCTTCTTGTGGTGAGGGGCCCAGAACTGAACACAGGATTCGAGGTGCAGTCTCACCAGTGCCGAGTAAAGGGGGAGAATAACCTCCCTGAACCTGCTGGTCATGCCGTTTCTGATACAAGCTAAGATGCCATTGGCCTTCTTGGCCACCTGGGCCACTGCTGGCTCATGTTCAGTTGGCTGTCAACCTACACCCCGAAGTCCCTCTCCTCCTGGCAGCTTTCTAGCCAAACTTCTCCTAGTCTGTAGCTGCATAGGGTTGTTGTGCCCCAAGTGGGCAGCACTTGGCCGTGTTAAACCTCATGCCATTAGACTCAGCCCAGCGGTCCAGATAATATCTTCCAGCTAAACCCCTTTTGAAATCTGCAGCACTTCTTGCCATGGAAAGGGCTGTTTCAAGCATTGTGATCCCTGACAAAGCAGAGGAATGGAAGTGCCATCTAGCCTGTGATTAATCTGAAAGAAGAACATGAATAAAACATGATCTGCTTCTCTTCAGCTGATAGAGACTCATAAATAATAAAGCTATAAGATGTGGAGTCCAAAGTGGAAAGATTTTTTCAGTGTCACAATCAGTAGGAGAGAAATCCCTGAAAATTATTTGGGAGAAGTTAATTTATAAGCCCTGTTATTTGTTCAGTGCTCTGCTTCCCTTCATGCCCTTCGCACCACAGCCTGCCACCCTCACAAAGCATTCACCAAGCAGCCTTGAGCATCACCTGAGATACCAGTGACCTTCTGGGAAGAAGAAGTGACCTAAATTACACCTAGCGTCTTTTCCCAGCTATGCTGTCCAGCTGCTTTATAAACCCAGGTGTAGATGCACTCATCAACCTGCAAATTTTATAACATCCTCCAAAGTCTCTGGTAGCTCATGTTGTTTATTGCTAAATAAATGCCATATTTTTAGAATTATGTCAATCCAAAGCAATTTTTTATATGTAGATTAAAAAGTATAGGTGTGGAAAATCCCTACGACATCTGGAAATAATTGGATGTAAGCAGTACATAGATCTCTGAGGTCTTTACTCTCTCTCCATAACACCCCACTTCTTCCAGGATGACCACTTTCTGCAAACAAACTGGATTCTGATTCTCCTCACTGCAATGATAGGCAAAAATTTACCTGGAGAAATATAGGTTGGCTTCGTGTTGCCCAGGGAGAAGGACATCTCACAAGCCTATGCTCTCCTCCATAACCACCAGGATATTTATTGGTACAGCATAGCTTCAGGCAGGAACATACACAGTGACTTAGATATGCATGAATAAACATAAATAGACAACTTCTTTGACTTTTAATCATGCCAGCAGTAAATGATCCACACGATGTAAAATATTCAGGAGTGAAAACTGAGGCAGGGACTTACCTTGATAGTAGATCAGAAAGCAGAATAAAAAAAATATTAACAGCTTGACTTAAACAAAATAAGATAATCGTGCTATAAATGGTTATATGTAGGTACTTTATAGAGGTGAAGTTTAGTTAGAATCATAGAGTAGAATGGTTTGGGTTGGAAGGGACCTTAAAGATCATCTAGTTCCAACCCTCTGCCATGGGTAGGGACACCTCGCACGGAATCAGATTGCTCATACCCTCATCCAGCCTGGACTTGAACACTTCCACGAATGGAGCATTGTTGCAATCCAAATAAGAGGGTCATAAAAGGCATCCACAACTTCCCTTGGCAACTTGTCTCAGTGCCTCACAACCCTCATACTGAAGAACTTCTTCCCTATGTCTAATCCAAATCTTCCTTCTTTCAGTTTAAAGCCATTACCCCTTGTTCTATCACTACATGCCCTCCTATAAAGTCTCTCTCCAGGTTACTTGTAGGCTCCCTTTAGGTACTGGAAGGCTTTAGATTTAGTGACATCCTATTCACAATTAATGTCATTTCAGATGGATCGATGTCATTTTATATTTGTGATAATAAAAGCAGTGCTGTGCTGTGGCACAGAGCCCACGTCCAAGCTTAAATTCCAACCTGCAAAGACCCCAGCTCTTTGGAAACTTAGTCTGAATTTGAGTAAGGTGGGGAAGAATTCTTGTCTGCTGATCCTAAATGATCTTCAAAGAAAGATTTGAATGTACAGCTCCACTTTTTCAATCTAAACCTTTATTTCCTTTGGCATCTATTTGCATTTATTCAGTGTTTTTTATTTTTCTCCCACTACACACAGAAATTTCACAAGCGGCATAACACTGCCATGAAGGAATTCTTTGTACCTTCCTTGAATTAGACTTATTTACTAATTAGGACATGTTTAACATTTTAAGCAAACATTCCTTTCTTTCTTGTTTGTCTCAGAGACTATTTTCTCTGGGGGTGTTGTTTGAACTCTCTGTTGCTCTATTGAATCTGGGAGGTAAAGAAAGCCTTAAAAATCCACCGCTGTGTCTGCTGTTTCCCTGGTGTTTTCAAGAGCGGCAGCTGCACTCAGGCTGCAGTTTCTCTGTCTCTTCAAGCACATAGCAGTGCAGTCTGCAATCAGTAACTTAGATCAGTTCAGAGCAACCAAGAAGCTGCCATTCTAGACTATCTCATGGGGGACCCAGGAGAGCTAGAAATACTGCGGTCAGCTGTGCTATACGTGGGCAGCTATGTTGCTCCAACATGTTGGAAGCAAGTGGAAAAATGATGAAAAAAGTAAACGTATCAATACAACATGCCAACACAATGTGAAATGGCTGCGTGTACATTGACCCAGGAAAGGGAAGTGAGCTCTTCACTTCAGGTGGCTGTTGACTCTCCTCTGGCCCAGTATTACCTACCCTTGCTGCTGCAAGAAGTCCATCATCCTCCAGATGCGGGGTTCTGCTAATAGATAAAATAAAATAGCTAATACGGTGTTATTTTCTTCATCCAGGGAGGTGGGTAAGACCTATGTCGCCTCTCTGGTGTCACTAACACATTCAGTTTTCATGAATGCTTTCATTCTTTAGCCACTTCCAAAATCACAGCTAAAAAGACACTGAAGTGCCTACTGGAAATGGCTACTGGAAATGTGTGCAAATTTAAAAGGACTCCAGAGTTGCTAACATAGCCAAAAAGGGGTGAGTGATACCGAAAAACACTAACAAAGCCAAAGGCATGAGATTGGACACGTACTCTCTCTGTACTGGGAATCATTCTGCTGCCCTCAGCAGCAAATGGGAAAGAGAATAAGATAACACACTCATCCATCATTGTGACAGTATCTATACAGACAGCACTTTTTATTTGAGGAATCTTTGTGTATTTATCATAGTAACTGTCTCCAGAATTTGCAGTACACTTCTCAACCTGGTCAACACATCACCCTCAACCCTAACTGTGAGAAATAGAGATAAACACACAATTCAAAAGAAACTGGAGTGCTGGACAGCGAGGGAGGTAGAAGACAGTTGTTGAAGCAACAAATCAGCCCTGGAATTAAAATACATGCAAATGCATCAGTCTAGGAGGGTGAAAATCATCCATCTTCACCATTCATGGTGCTGGACCCGAATGGACAGAGGCATGGCACTCCCAAAAACTGCCACATAACTGCTAAGGAGTATGGACTCTCCCTGTGCAAACCACAGCAAAGGTATGCTAATCTGACTTCTATCAGCCAGCAATAAAATGTGTTCAACCCATCCCAAATCACCCTGCATAGACCTCTCCCAATATTCATAAACAGCTGCTTATCTAATCCACGGCGGCTCGTACACTGGGGCAAATGGAGGTGTCTGAATTTATGAATCCTGCACTATGGGATTCCATAATATCCTCACAGAGGCTGAATGGGGTCCTCCCCATCAACAATCCTATCTCCTCTTCCCTTAACAGGGCAGGCAGAACAGGCAGCTCCATCTGTTCCTTAGGAAACAATTTCCTCTATGACTGTTTGAGGGAAGGAGGCAAGATGGTTTTTGTCAAATCAAGTAGAATCTGTGCTAAGGGAGAAGAGGGTATTTGGATTTTGTCTTCTACCCTAAGCAAGATGGGGAGAAGATTTCAGCCCTGTCTGATTGTGCAGGGATTAGCTGGAAGAAAGAAGAGGCCAGGCACAACTGACTTGACCCAGGACCGACATAGAAGTTTTAGAGTTTGACCCAATGTAGCTTTAAAACAGATCTCCAGCCGCAAAGAAAAGTGGAAGGCATGCAACTCTTACCACAGGATGCTCTGGAGTTGCCATCAAGGACCACCAGGGCTGGTGTCCCAATATTTGAATGAGTTTTGAAACAACTCCCATGTATTTCCAGTCCCTACTTTCATGGGTTCCTCTCCCAGGTACGCCCATTTTCAAAAAAGAAGGTGACTTCTGTCCTCTCAGGCTAATTTCCTTGGGTTTCCCCAGCTACCCCACTATATATCCAAACACCTCTCACTCCTTATGCTTTTCAGCTTCAATCTCAAAAGCCTCCTGAATCCCCACTCCAACCCCCTAAACTGTTGCATAGCCAGTTTTCAATATCTCTCTATCTCTGGATGTCAGACGTCAGCTACATTGGCATCAGTCAGGTGTTTCTTTGATGAATAGCTGATAACCAGACTCACACTCTTTATCCCAGTAAGCACATTATGAGGCTGCTCCCTGCTTGGTCTCAGTCTCCATGGTGGCCTACAAGATTCTTATTTTTCTCTTAGTAGTGCTCTAACAGTTGCTATAAACAGATGCCCTACTAGAAGGTAGTCTCATTTTCCCTGTGAAACTTCATCTCCAATATCGTAGCATCTGAATAATGTATCAGAGCTGTGATGTCTAACATCCCTTCAGCAACCTGTTTGCCCCGAGTTCCCTGTCATCTTGGCCCGGTGCAATCAAAGAAATATCACAGGATGCTTTCCTAGCTCCTGGGTACCGCTGCTGAAAAGTCTCTGATCACTGTTAATAGTGTTGGTTCAGCGAGGCCCAAATCCTAATGCAATTAACAGGGGAGTAACTAAATTGGCTTTATTGTGTCTCCACTGGGGACATACAAAGATGCTTCAAAGCCTATTGAGGCCATGTGTAAATCCACAGGCTGAAAATCTCTTCCACATGCCCCATATCAGAAACTGCCAGAAGTATAATCAATTTTTTTCCCAAATTGCAGCTTCAAGGCAACTTGGTGACCTATGGCTGGAAATCTTTTTTACAAAGGCTCTTGATCTATTTTAATTAAGATGGATAAGCCCATCTCATGTGCCTAGCAGAGAAAAGCATTTTAGGATTGATATACACCACTGTTAGATATGCCTCTGGTTGTAAGATCACAATTTCTACCATGCAGCCAAGAGCAGTTTGAACAGAGACAAGCAGCAGGCAAGGAGAGGACTGGATAGAACAGTTTCAATACTGTTCTGATTACAGATCTCAGGACGGAATTGGTTGCTGTTTATTCAGCATTTTGGGTATTTGGTTTCCCCTCTCAGGTGTTCACTTTTTCCCTTCCTGGTTTTAGTACCACTGATGGGAAAATGAGGGAAAAAGGACTATCACTTCGTAAAAAGTCTCTCCTCAGCTTTCTTGTAGGCTCCCTCCAGGTACATTCATCACCTTTTTGTTGTTTGACTTTTCTGTTTTGCAGATGTTGAATGTGTACGTACACAATCAACGTTGAAGAAAAGTGAGTGAGAAAAACAGACTCTCTTTTTCACAGGAACCACACCTCATCATTTGTGGAAGAGGGTATCTTGCTTTCATTAAAGTCAGTGTGAAACTTCAATAAGATATCCTTCTCCTGAGCCTGGATAATAATCAGGATGCTGATCTTCTCAGCATATACCCACCTGCAACCTGATTGACTGAGACGAGGATCCTCTACTACCTTCAGCCCAAGGCAGTTTGTACTTCATAACTGCCAGTAGAGAGGGCAATGGCTACAGGCTCTGTTAGAACATTTTGCCCTGAAACTTGACCTAATAAAGCAGAAGAGGCAGGAAGAAGGCTTCTCAGGCACACTCGTGAGCTCAAAGTCTCACTTAGGAAGTGAACATCAGCTGATATTCTCCCTAAAGCAGAAAAAAATGGTTGGATGTCTTCTCAACCAGACTCACAAACATTTTAATCCTTGCCATTATTTAATGAGCCATGTCATCCTCTCCTGATCTGAGTCACTGACTGTCTTTCTCATTCTCTGAATGCAGGCTTAAGACAGTTTATTTATCTTTCAGAAGTGTGTGTTCAGCCAGTCAGATATTTCACTCCATTCCCATGAGTTATCTGTCTTTGGCTGGGTCAGGTTCTCTTTACTCAGAATTCAGGATTACACACACATTTGGTGAAAACATCTTCCAGCTGCCATATCCAGTAACATCTTAGTCAAATTACCAGAATATTCATTTCTGCTTCATCTAGCATCTGCAAAATTAAAAGTCACAAAGATCCCTCCTCACAATATTTTTACTGCCTTAGGACAGTCACATAGATTCAGTATTCAGGCATGAAGTGATAAGGTTTTCTTGTCACTGCTAGGTATGTCAAACTCCTGCAGATAAAATAGTATAGAGTTCATGCAGAGAATGTGTCCAAAGCATCATGTCTAGTATAAGCAGAGAAGGATCATCTCTATCTTCTGGCACCTCTTCGTGTGCCAACCCAATTCACACTAATTGTGAACTTGTCCGTAAACACTCGGTTTACCATTTTCCTGTAAGAGATTGATTAGGAGTTAAGCTGGTATTCAGAACCTTTTCATCAGCATAGCTCTCCCTTATTAGAAGCTTATTCATCTAGATGTGTAAAAGCATGCAACATTCAGAGGATTAAAGATACCATGGATATTTTGGACTCGGTGATCCTGGAGGTCTTTTCCAACCTAGTGATTCTGTGATTTTGAATCCTGCAGCATGTCTATGGGCCAGATTCTCTGCACTCATTTCTCCAATGAAGGCCTGGCACAGATGCAGCTCTGATGGCAGTGAGGAAGATGAGGGTGAGAAACTCCTTCTGGGTCTGACATATCTAAAGAGCAAATATTTAAGCCTGAGCTTCTCACCCCAGTCTCCTTTGACAGTCAATAGAGAGAAATGGGCACATCCAGAGGGCAATTCGTCTCACCCTAAAATAAGAGCCTAAGGTCAGTCTGTAGAAGACCCTTTGGAAGGACTTACTTACATCTACCAGTTATAGGGCGATCACAGCATGAGAAACTTGGATGCAGTTTTCTGACATTTAGATGTCTAAAATTAAAAGGCACAATTCTCACTTTGAATCACCTCCCTGTCCGTCCTCACTGGATCACACGAAAGTTTCACACTCTCCTCTTCCATGTGGCCACGTCTCGTCACCACAGAGCCGGGGTGGGTAGGTGGAAAAGTACCATCCTTCTTCATCTCTGAAGACTCTTTCCCACTCCCTGTACTTGTGGCTAAGAAAGCAACCCACGTTTCTGTGCTGAGGATGGGTAGGTGCTCAGCTGCTGTAGAGAAAGACAAACTGAAGGTTACTGGGAAGTAAATGAACTTCCAGGCAAGTCTGAGTCTGACTTTCCTACTGGATCACTACACTAAAGCAACTAGAACTTCACAAGTTAAGGCCATGTGTGCTTAGGGTACCTCCAGAACCCTTACTCACAGAACTACAATGAAATTCAGTATTTCCTAGAGAGCTTTGGGGTTTTTTTTCTACCTTCCCTGGAGAAAAGGTTTACAAGAGCATCTCAGTTACATAAGAAATCAATCTTGGCTGAATCACACCCCATCAAGGGATAGCTGTTTACTACTGTGCAATTACTACAGTGGCAAATCTGAATCCCTCTCCATACAGTGAAAAGATTTCAGCCTGAGTTGAACTCATTACGAGTTTGAAAGACACCTGCACTTTGCATTCATTTCTGCTCAGAGGCATTCACTGCAAGTTCAACTCTTTTCCCAGTACCAGGAAAATCACTTCACTTGTCAGTGAGACAGAGCCTTTTTGATCAACCCCAGACAGGGTGACTTACAGTAAATACCTTGCAGCCAGCAGCAAGGTGCAATCTGCTCTATTTTCCAGGCTTGATTTCCTTTGTTTTCCACCCTCCGGGTCTTTCTTTCACAAAGCAGCATAGCAGAGTGGGATTCACACTTTATTGAAGCTTATTAGATAGGTTTTTCAGCCCTGTAAGTCTTCCTACATGTTTTTTGATATTCAGAAAGGAATGAAAACCTAAGAGAACACCCTTTGGTGGACAACCTTCTGTTTGCATTTGCCCCTAGATGCTCTTTAGGCACTTCTGTGTGTAGGTCGATGGAAATTTCAGCACTTGGATCTTGATCTCATACCCATACCTGGAAAACAGACCTGCCCACACTGTACTGGGATTTGGAACATTTGTTCTAGGGAATGGAGAAGAAAAGTGGCAAAGAACAGGTGACACCAACCTATGATACACGCATGTCACTGTGTTATTCTCCTAATGAGCAATTTCAAAACAAAAGGAAAGGAGCATTCTTAAAGAGTACAGATATTTTGATGACATTTTAGAAAGAAACTATTTCTGCCCACACAAGATTTTCATTTTGAACATTTCTTTAATTGCTCTATTGTTATCTTAATGCTCAAACTTTGATCAGAGCACTTTCATTCAACTAAAACATTTTATTCTTAGAGTTGCCAGTAGCTCAAAACATTATTTTTTTCTAATTACTCTAATTGCAGAGACAGGCAATTTCCCTGCACAGTGCAGAAGGTATCAAATGGCCTAGGAGTCAGAGCTGAAGCACACAGGTCACGACTTCCTAAATAGGATAAAAGCAGCATGCAGCTCTGTAAATGTTGCTCTTATGGACAGGCAGCAGAGATGGACTTGAAAGGCAAGGTTCAACCCTAGATCCTCCCTTAGGTTTTCTGGATGACTTCCATCTCAGTAGGCAGAGATGCTTCTACCTGAGCTCCTCAAACCATGTGAAATCATTTAAGGGGATAACTCACTTCATCTTAAAGAGTATATATAAATAGGTCAAATATTATTGCTCCCTAAATGTACCAGCTTCTCACCTAACTCCATAACCTGAGCCTAGGAATATAATTTAGCTACCGAAAAACATTCTTTGAGATCCATGGGGCTCTCCTACTGCATGTCTAGCTGCCACTTCAGAAGACCTTGAGTACCTCATACAGATGGCTCACATACTCCAGGTCATATAAAAAGGCACTAGAAACATATATTTAGTCATAGAATAGAATAGAGCTGATCACAAACTTCAAGAGGCAGAGAAAACAATAATTACCTTAGGACTTTGCTCTAGTAAGTGAATCACCCTCACCATTAATATTTTTCTCCTTGCTGTGTTGTGGTTTTGTCTAGATTAAAGAGCCATTAGCATCCAATATTTTCCACCCAGTGATGTACTTTTAAAGACAGCAATCAATCTTCTATTGACTGCAGCCAGGTAGATAGAGTTTGTGAAGTCTAACTGTAAGATCTATTTTCCAGTACTAAACTAATTTCCATGGGTGGCAGAAATACACAATGTAGGGCAAAACTAATTTTTTAATGGAAAGTGGTTCCTAAAAAGAATTTTCCTAGTCAATGCACATGGTTCATGGGACTTAGAATTGCAAGTGTACATCAAAGTCTTCTTAGAAACTAATTTCCACTTCTTCATAGCATCATCTCTAGCACTGAATGTCATTCTTGAGTTCAGGAATGAATCTTGTTGCATGCAATACAAGGAGTGTCCCCTTACTTCACATCTGCTTTTAGCTATCACAAGGCAAACGATCAAGGTGAGGTCTCTAAAGCAGTTTTTAGTGCCTTCTACATTGAGCAAAACAGCACATGAACTCCTGAGTCCCCTTGATGCCAAGGGCACTAGGAAAAGGAGCTCTACTAAACCAGCTACATATTTGAAGGGAAAGCAATTTGTCAGGTCACCCATATCGTTGACTTTCATTACCATGCTATCAACCTCTATGGCTTTCAACAGGAGGAACAGATACTTTTATTACAGGCGTCAGCTAATGCAGAGAAGTAATTATGTTAATGAAAAAGACAAACGGAGATTTGTGAGGCATAGTCAGGGGAATTAATTCATGCAATACATTAGAGCACATTTTAGCAGGCACAGGTGACAAACGGCCCCATGACTGAAGAAGGAGGGAGCTGCACTAGCAATCTCAGGAACAGAGGTGCAAGCAGAAAAATGAGTAAAGAAAAAAAAGAGAAAATTAAAAGTTAAGGATTGTAGAGTACCTGGCCAAAGATATGTAAAATATGTTCAGTCCATGGGACTAAACTCTAAATTTTAACTGAGGCTCATAAACTGGTATATGGCTGAATCCCACCCACCTACCTACAAAATATCATCACAGAATGAACTGCTCTCTGGAAGTACCTGATTCTTTTCACTGATGAAAGAAAAAGCCTGGATGACTAATTTAAAATTAGCAGCTGTCTTTCCAAACTTTGACATCAGATGGAATGTATTCTTCCCCTGTGGTTTCAGTAGAAAAACAGGATGCACAGAGAAAAGGACAGGCCTGACAAGGAGTGCCTCAGCTTCAGAGTATGAGTATCTTACTGATTTTTGAACTGACTTTTTTCTTTTTGCTTTTGTTTTAATGAAACAGTAAAGGCTTAGCTTCAGAATCTACACTCAATAAAGCCTTTTCCACCAAGCAGTTCCCCCCTTTCCTGCCTGTTTGCAGAAGGATTAATGAAAGCCCTCTTCTCCAGAGCAGGTGCATTTCAGCAGCCCCCTGCTCCTCTTCTTTATCAAGAACTTCCTTATAAATGTGATTCAAAGGAGGCTGAAAATCATCTTTTCCACAGCCATCAACTCCAGATGCTCAAGCTGCTAATTGCACAGGAGGAGGACTCTCTGCAAGCCTTTGTACTCACCTCCTGGCAGCCTGTGCCACCCATGCAGAGGCAATGGAGCAGCCCATGATGGTCTTGCTGTTCTAAGAGCTTCCCAGCATCCACATTGGCCTGTCAGTGCCTTAACAGCCTGCTTTTCTCTGACTGGAATTCACTTGGCTGAAGGGGGTGTGCACATCATGGGCACTGATGAAAGGTGCATCTCTTGTTTTATTTTGTAGAGGATACTTTCTAAACACATTGCCTGGGGGGACTTAGAAGACAAGCAAGGAGCTGTGTGGTTGATAGGAATGGTTGGACTCGATGATCCTGGGGGTCTTTTCCAACCTGGTGATTCTGTGATTCAGAGAGTTAGTCATGATGATGTTTTTTAATGGTATGAAACTTATTATTCTGAGGGACTAAAAGCTACACACTGGTCTATTTTTAATGCAGCTGGTAATATATCAGTGTAAATATAAATAAACTATTTATAGGGTGGCAAATTATGGAATAAGTTACTAGTTCATGGTTAATCAATGTTTTTTTTGGCTTGTGCCCAAAGTTGTCTTAAACCTTTTTCTCACTTGATGTTTGCTCCCTGCTGACAGCTCCCCTATGACAAGTCGTCATTGCTCAGCTGATAGATGGCAACTTTTCCATCGGTCAAACGCAAAGGCTGTGCTGTTCAGAACTCTGCAATTGAACAACCTTAGGGCTAAAGGAATGCAGGAATAAGCATGTCAAAATAGCTCATTCCTATAAGCCTTAATGATTGCATGACTGGGACGAAGAGTTTTAAATCCAGAAGTGCAAATGAATGTCATTCCCACTCCTACATCTGAGACTGCTAGCTGAGGTGTAACTGGGTATCTGATCCAGTGGTTAGGAAAGGCTCAAAAGTCATTCTAGGCACTCACCAATGGTGGTTGCAGAAGCATACGTGTCTTATGGAAGCTGGCACATGGAATTGGGACAGGCTTTATACTTATTTTTGTAGAGAAAATAGGGTAGACTGTATTGCTATGATGTTCTGCCTTGGCCATCCTCTGCTCACCTGGAAGCTGGATGGTCCTAGAAGCTGGGTTGTCTGAGCACAACAATGAGCTTGAGTGAGGCATGTCAAAAAGCACTGGCCCCCAGGTACCAGGCAAGGAGTTGCTACTAACTGTGAGGCCATGGGTACGTAATGGTTTGGGAAGACAGCTACTAATGGGAGAGACTGGGAGAGAGAAATGTGGGTTGATTGTCTTCCTGCCAGGACATCAGTCTTTGCTTCAAGTGCTATAAATCTGCCATGTTTAATAAAACATGATCTACTAACTCAAGTGGTTTTACAGGTGACCTGGTTTAAAGTTCACATGTCCCACTGTACCTGGATGGAGGAGGAGATGCCCCTGTACAACTTATCACCGTGATGGGGGAAGGTGTTCCCAGGGCCAAGGCAGTAATCAGCCACTGAAAAGGTCAGGACATCACCCACTGGGCACAGATGAAGGACATGTGGATGAGACACATACTATTTCTTTCTCCTGAGGAGGACCACACCACGCAGAGGCCCCTCCCCTCCCTCCCCACTGGTTTCAGGACATATTATGATTTGAACAGACCTTCCTGCCACCCACAAGGACAACCCAGTGCTCAGCATTCACGTCTAGCTAACAAATTGAATGTGCTGACATCGCCACAGAGAAACAATGAAAGCCAGGAATGACCTGACACCAGGCAGCACAGCTCCTACCTCAATGATAAATCCTCTTTGTTTGGCAGGATGGATGGGAGCTCTGATTTCCTGGACTAATACTAGCAGTGAAAAGGCAATTACACTGAGGATTTTAAACTTATCAGGCAAATGCATTAGGAGGTACACACTGTCTGGGCACACACACAGGCAAGGCAGCTGAAGAAGAAGAAAGAAAAAGGAGTTGCAGAGCTTGCTCATGATGGATTTCAAACATATATTCAGAACTGAAATAGGGGATATACTGGTGTTCACACTTCAAAGAATAACAGCAAGGAGTGAAAAACAGGGGAGAGCTTCGGATATACCTTGGGATTTCAGGTTAAATAAGAAGCCAACACAAATTTAAGGAATTGAAAATTATGTGCTTCAAGGCATTAGAATCATAGAATCACCACCACTGGATCATAGAGTCAATTCATCAGGTTATTCATTAGGGCAAGGGGCTAATAGCGACCACAACAATTTCAACCTGAAAAATGTTTCCTTGCGAGTCAGCGCAGCATTACCAGCTGCAGGGATGTTGATACACTGGCATGTGTCCTTTTGTCAAGTGTGCGCCTCAAAGCCACAGACTCCTCACTGAAACCCATCACAGATTGCCATGGTCATCTAGAGAGGGTACTGATGCTTTGACACTTGCCAGCAGACCCCAGCATAGACCCAGGCACCACTGATCCAAGCACAAACTGCAGAAAGTAACAGACAATTCCTGCTCAGTAATCTCCTAATCCAAATATAAGTTTAAAAAAAAACCCCAGAGATTAGCATGTTCTTTTACAGATAGGGAAACGGAGCACAGATGGGGGCGTAGGAATTCCCCGAAATCACTTTAAGAGTAAGTAACAGAACACGGGAGTAAACCCAGACTTCCTGAAATGGGCTGAAGTACTGAAACTTTAAATATGTCCTTCTTTCTACAGATGGCACAGACATGAAATGCTGACAGATATCCACGCTTTGAAAATAAAACTGTAATATCAGGTGAGTTTCTCTTTGTGTGATGGGACTTCCCTGAAAGAGCAGGATGCAGAAGCATGTGTTGGAGCTCTGCAGTCCAGATTTGGTTTGGAGGCCAGATATTACTTATTGGAGAAGAAACTGCATTCAGAGGGGAGATGAAGGCTGCAAACAATCATTTTTTAACACAGAAACAAGAATATCTTTACAGAAGATAAAACTGAAATCATCCTAGGGAAACTGTGATGTTGTAAAGGCAAGATTTTTGCTGTCACACATAAACATAAAGTAGATGTTAGAGACCAGAAATGCTATTACTTAATAGATGCAGAGAAAGAATTCAAGTACCATTATTTCTGCTTGACTTGTGCTTGACAATACGATTTTCCTCCCAATGCTCGTTAATGCCAGTAAAAACAGAGGCCAACCACTGACATGTACGGTCAATGCTAATAAAAAGCACTGCTGCTTGGCACACAAGGATCCTTCTGAGAGCTCCTAATAACTGAGAAGCCATGGCTGTTATCACTACAGCCGTTACGAATGTTAGTCAAAGCACCTCCAAATGGAGAGTGTAAACTACAAGGGAGCCATATCATCTTGGTTGACTTTATGTCAGCAATAACATTTTGATTTCTAATCCACCATTATTTCAAATAAGAAACTCTCAAAGCTAGAGCTCAGCCTCTCTCATTCCTTTGAAACATTGCCCCTTACTTATGGCAATCCACAGCTAATCACATCACCAGGATATGTTTTAGTCCATAGGTGGTTGTGCTCTGATCCCTAAAAAGACAAAGAAAGTGTAGGAATTGCCAACTTCCCAGACGACAGCGTGTCTGTAATTGCTTGTGAGGTCCTGTTCTCTGTCTCAGGGGCTAATATGATTATATTCAGATAGAAAAATTTAATGCTTCTGCCCAACCCTCACTTCATATGCCTCATGTCCCTCCACACACAACTCTCATCTTCTCAGACCCCCCCTCTGCTCACTGTCTCCTTGTTGGTGCAGGTCACCCTTTATTTATAAATCCCTTTTTCTTCCACCAGCTCTAAGAGGTACTCAGAAGAGTTGGCTGCGACTTTTCTTTCTCAGTCTGACATCTTTGTCCAATCCCTTAGTTCAGCTAAGAACGCCCCAGCAAGCATCCTTCCTGTTGATGCTACCCAGAGGTGATAAGAAAAGAGGAAATGGCCTCAAGTTGTGCCAGGGGAGGTTTAGATTGGATATTAGAAGAAATTTCTTTAATAAAGGAGAGGTGAAGCACTGGAACAGGCTTCACAGGGAAGTCTTGGGGGTGTTAAAAAACATATGGATATCATGACATGGTTCAGTAAACACGGTGGTGTTGGGCTGACAAATGAATTGAATGTTCTTAAAGCTTTTTTCCAACATTAATAATTATATGATTCTACTCTATGTCCACCTTTGCTCAGGCCAGCCTTGCAAGCACTTTGTTACAAGATGAAGGATAGAGAAAGACCAAAGCAATTCTAATGAGAAATACCTGCAGTTACATAGCCTCAGGCTGCATCCTTGACAGATCTAAGGCATCATTAACACAGTATTGCATTTATTTATGGAATTTGTAATACACTTCGAGATAAAAAGTGCTATATAAGTGAAAAATGGCCAGGAATTATTAAAGGTTAAGATGATGCAAAAAATAAAACAGGATTTTCAGCAGCTTTTTTACTTCATCCCTCATCTTTTTCTTTATACCATTGCACTCTGTAATAAACAGTGGGTGGGCAGAATAAAGAAAGATGTTCAAAGTGCACCAAGAGGAGAAATTATGTCAATTCAGTTTGTAGAACCTTTTAAAGAAATATAGTGAAAGTCTATTCTCTTTCAATGGGACTAGAAAAAAAAATGGTTGGAATGTATTATAAGGCCTAAGGAATGCAGTGTCTGTACCAGTGTGACCAGTGGTCAAAGAGGACATGTCTTCTATTGGATTTTATCTTTGTGAGCCCCTTGTGAAAAGGGCCAGTATGGTGCCAGTTTGATCAGCATAGTTTGGTGCACTGAGAAGGTTCAATGTGGTATAAACGTCGGTGACTGGAAGAACGGTAACATCACGGACATTTTTTAAAAGAGCAGAAAAGACAACCCTGGGAACTGCCAGCCCTTCAGCCTCACCTCTGTGCCTGGGAAGATCATGGAACAGATCCTCCTAGAAGCTATGCTAAAGCACATGGAGGACATGGAGGTGATTAATAGCAGCCAGCACGGCTTCACCAGAGGCAAATCCTACCTGACCAACTTAGAGGCTTTCTATGATGGGGTAACTGCAGCAGTGGACATGGGTAAACCAACAGATGTGACCTATCTAGACTTCTGTAAAGCCTTTGACATGTTCCCCCACATCATCCTTCTCTCTAAATTGGAGAGATATGGATTTGATGGGTGGGCGGCATGGTGGATAAGAAACTAGTTGGATGATCGTATTCAAAGAGTAGTGGTCAATGGCTCAAAATCCAGATTGAGATCCATGACAACTGGTGTCCCTCAGGGGCCAGCACTGGGACCAGTGCTGTTTAATATCTTCATCAATGATATCAACAGCGAGTATGAGCGCAGCCTCTGCAAGTTTGCAGATGATACCAAGCTGAGTGGTACAGTTGCCATACTGGAAGGACAGGATGCCATCCAGAGGGACCTGTGCAGCCTGGAGAAGTGGGGCTGTGAGAACCTCATGAGGTTCAACAAGGCCAAGTGCAAGGTCCCGCACATAGGTCTCGACAATCCCCGATTTCAGCACATGATGGGAGGGTAACATGATTGAGAGCAGTCCTGCAGAGAAGGACTTGCAGTGCTGGGGATGAGAAGCTTGACATGAGTCGGCAATGTGCACTCTCAGCCCAGAAGGGCCAACCATATCCTGGGCTGCATCAATAGAAGCATTGCCAGCAGGTCGAGGAAAGTGATTCTGCCCCTCTGTTCCTCTCTTGTGAGACCCCATCTGGAGTATTGTGTCCAGTTCTGGAATCCACAACATAAGAAGTATATGGAGCTGTTGGAACATGCCCAGAGGAAGGCTACAAGGATGATCTGAGGGCTGGAACACCTTCCATATGAGGACAGTTTGTGAGAGCTGGGCTTGTTCAGCCTGGAGAAGAGGAGGCTCCAAGGAGACCTTATAGCATCCTTCCAGTACCTTAAGGGGGCTACAAGAAGGCTGGAGAGGGACAGTTCATAAAGGCTTGTGGTGATAGGACAAGAGGGAATGGGTATAAACTGTAAAGGGGCAGATTTAGATTAGACATCAGGAATAATTTCTTCATCATTGAGAGTGGTGAGGCACTGGAACAGGTTACCAGGGGAGGTTGTGGCTGTCCTATCCCTGAACGTTTTTAAGTCCAGGTTGGATGGGGCCTTGGGTAACCTGATCTAGTGGGATGTCCCTGCTCATGGCAGGGAGGTTGGAACTAGATGATCTTTAATGTCCCTTTCAACCTTAAACTATTCTATGATTCTGTGATTCTTATGTCTTTCTCAGAGGCCCCAGGCGGGCAGCAGACCTCCCCATGTAGTGGGTCTGGTCTGTAGATCAAGCCCTCTGTTCCCAGAGGCCTCATAATGGAGGGTTTCACCAAGCTGCAGGCTTTGTTTTCATAACTCCTTTCTAAAAGCAGTATGATATTCACTTGACAAATAACTGAGGTTACATGATCTCTCCAATGAAATAGAATGTTTCTATACAAGTAAACAAATAAAGTCAAGACAGAGACACTTGCCAGTCATCAACGTTGTCATCAATGTTGTCAACGTGATCTCAGTAGAGAGGTTCTCTGACACTATTTGATGACACATGGGGAACTGCAGTGACGGATCTCAACTAAAGCAAAAAGAAGGAAAAGAGAAAAAAAATGACATTCATTACAGTGCTGGACAATAGAGTGAAAAGAGAGAAGAAGAAAGCTTCTGCGAGTGAAGGGAAGGACAGTCCTGGTCCTTGCCAGAGACATCAGATTTATGCACATGTGTTTTCTCTCTCAAAGGACTGAGCAAGCTCTCTGCAAGGATATGTTATGTGTTTCAGGACTGTGGCTTATGTGTACATGTGCATGACTGCATTAAAAGCTTGAAACACCCCCGCACTTATCTGCTTATCTAAATGTTATTGTTTCTCTTTCTGAGGTTAGCAGTACATCTCCAAACTTTTGCTGATGTCCCCGGCGGGTCAGCTTCTTGCGCTGTGGAACAGGGAGCTCCCCAGTCACGAAGGCTGCCTGGCCACATGAAAGCAGTGCTCTGAGGAGGGTGAGCTGCAGAGTCAAGCACGTAACCAAGACCAAAGCACAGCCATCAGATGACAGAACCACAATATTTCAGAGCATTCTTCAAACCATTTCCTCTGGCTGTGTTTTCTGACCACAACTTTAAAACAGAAAGCAGACATCCTCTTGTGAACAAGAAAAGAGACTGTAACTTTGAAGGTTGTGGAGGGAGAGGAGGCACTTTTAAAGAAAAACACAGCTGACCAGAACTGATGCTGTCCAAGCTATGAAGCAGCTCACAAATGCTGACTGGGCTGACAAAGCTCACACTTGACTTGTTGCTCTTATGATTGATAGAAACATCCAAGAAACCCATCTGTCCATTTTCTTGAAGCAAACTGAAGCTGGCTGTGCTCTGCATTCAGAAATGAGACCACTCCAGCACCTCCTGGAAGGATGCCTTTTGTGTGGTCCCATAGCCTTCAACTGCAAAAGCTCAGTTCAGCATCAGGGATTTCACCTGCCTGTGGCATTTATTCATCCCTCCTTGATGTACACTTTAGCTAGCTGAGATACGCATTGCATGTGAAAACCATGGTACCAAAATGACTTGAACCAACTAGTCCTAAGTCCTGGGGTCTGGGCAAACCCTCCACACAGTCATTCCTTCCAGGTAAGGAAACCTCAACAATGCTTAGTTGTCCTCCTGAGCATATCACTAGGGACATCTCTCTCCTAAAGCTGGAAGGAGGGCTAGCTCTGGGAGCAGAAGAAGCTTCAAGCCGCAGAATCCTCTCCTTCCTTGTCCCATAGTGAAAGCAGCCTGGCTTTGGCTTGTATGTGACAGAAGTCTAGAGAAGTCTAGCCTTGATCCTTTGGCCATGATACCTGCACTGAGCTACTCTGGCCCTTGTCCTGAAGACAAAGGGCTGGACAAACATTAAGCATCTCTCTCCATACCATCACACTGCCATCTGGCTGGGATCCAACAACAGCATTTCCTCGGGCAATTCAGAAGAAGCACTCTAGTCCTCTCAGACCAACTCTAATCCCTGGGAAATGCAGTCTAATTTAAGGATAACTAGTGATATCCCAAGCTAAATGAGCTGTGGTTCTTAGGGATTTACTTCTGCACAGGGCACATCTCAGAAGGAAATGCACTGGAGAAGCAAGTGGTCAGAGGTCAAAGCCATGACTACAGTAGGAGAACATCTCACTGTCATCCAGCAGCACCACAATCCCACTCCTTGTCAAATCTCTCGGCACAGCATTGGTATAAAGAATACCACCCAAAATCATAGACAAGAGGTAGAAAAGATTGTCAAGGAGACAACAGATAAAATTTTTGGCACTGGCTTTACACCATTGCATCCCATCATCACGGTGAAGAAACTTGGCATCAATACTTTGTGCTGTTCCTGGTTGTGATGTAAGTCATAGGGTTTTCCAGAAAGCAAAGAAATGAAGATTTATCTCTTGGCCATTGCCATTTAATATTATTATCATAGCCCTGCAGAGAGATAGTAATCAGCCTTTTGCCTTTCTGTGCCATTCTCAATAACAAAAGCCTAAATCCAGGCTTTACTCCAGGGCTACAAAGCTTGGTAAACCCTCCTCTGCATAAAAGCAGTTTACCCAGCCTCCAGCAAAGTCTGACAGGCTAAATGTTTCCAGAGCAAAAATATTGAGGACAATTGCTTTTTCCCTGCCACCAATAAATGTCTCCAAGCTGTGATACTCTGAACATAAGCTATGGTCAATCAACTTGAGGTTTTAGAGTGCTTGTCTCCTTTTCTCCCTCTTTCCAGGTTGTGCAGAAGCGACAGCTTTGGGTCCGCTGAAGGCATGAACAGAGCAAGGCCACATACACGCTAACCAGTGAGGCACATGCAGCTCCTCTTCAGGCTGGAATTAAATAAAATTCCCTTCTTCCACATAAACCACCAATAAATTGCTTTGTTCTCATGGTACCTGTCAGATGGGCTTTTGTAGACCATGGTAAAAGAGCAAGGAAAAATGACAGCTGTTCTTCATTTAGAGTATAAAAAAATGGACATTTTCAGTGCACTTCAGATCTGTGAAATCACAGGTATCTTCTTCTGGGCTAATTTTACTATAGAGAGCAACTGAAAACCAAGGAGAGCTTCTGAGTTTCCTCCTAAGTGAAAACTCTTCTATTTGTAATTAGTCACACACGGGGATAAAACTCAGCACAGCCTTCAGGAAAGTAAAGAGATAAGAACTGGATCTGTTCAGTTAACAGAAGGAAGAGTTTGAGACTTGACTGATGGTTTAAATGTCTCATAGGGAAGTAAGTCTGGGTAGTGGTGGGCTTATTAGCTGGATGAAAAGTGAAGCGTGGAGAAAACTAAAGCTGGGCAGATGTAATCTTGAAATCAGAAACAAATAAGGGGAATGGAGCTGGACTTAGTGAAAAAGCAGGTTCTTCCTTCCTGATAGCTACAACTTCAGACAGGCAACTTCTAAATTAAGTCAAGTCGGGGTTAGTTTACTAATACTGAAGCAGAAGTAAGAAAACAAAAAGCAGCAACCTGCTTCATACAGCCCAGATATTGCCCTAGTACTTCCACCATACCAGACCCACCTCCAGCTCACAGAAGAGGCACCAAAGCACTGGGATACAACTTTAGAATGAAAGAATCATAGAACGGTTTGAGTTGGAAAGGACTTTAATGTCTATCCAGTTCCAACTCCCTTGCCATGGGCAGGGGCACCTCCCAGTGGATCAGGTTGCTCCTCATCCAACCTGGTCCTGAACACCTCCAGAGTTGGGGCCTCCGCAGCTTCTCTGGGCAACCTGCTCCAGTGCCTCACCACCCTCACAGTGAAATATATCTTAGAATCATAGAATCATAGAATAACCAGGTTGGAAGAGACCCACTGGATCATTGAGTCCAACCATTCCTATCAAACACTAAACCATGCCCCTCAGTACCTCGTCCACCCGTGCCTTAAACATCTCCAGGGAAGGTGAATCAACCACCTCCCTGGGCAGCCTGTTCCAGGGCCCAATGACCCTTTCTGTGAAAATTTTTTTCCTAATCTCAAGCCTGAATCTCCCCTGGCAGAGCTTGAGGCCATTCCCTCTCGTCCTGCCCCATGTCACTTGGGAGAAGAGGCCAGCACCCTCCTCTCCACAACCTCCCCTCAGGTAGTTATAGAGAGCAATGAGGTCTCCCCTCAGCCTCCTCTTCTCCAGGCTAAACACCCCCAGCTCTCCCAGTCGCTCCTCATAAGATTTGTTCTCCAGCCCCTTCACCAGCTTCGTTGCTCTTCTCTGGACTCGCTCCAGAGCCTCAACATCCTTCTTGTGGTGAGGGGCCCAGAACTGAACACAGGAATTCCAGGAGCAGTCTCACCAGTGCCGAGTCCAGAGGGAGAATAACCTCCCTGGACCTGCTGGTCATGCCGTTTCTGATACAGGTCAAGATGCCATTGCCCTTCTTGGCCACCTGGGCCACTGCTGGCTCATGTTCACTCGGCTGTCAACCAACAGTCCTAGGTCCCTCTCCTCCTGGCAGCTTTCCAGCCAGGCTTCTCCTAGTCTGTAGCTGCACAGGGTTGTTGTGCCCCAAGTGCAGGACCCAGCATTTGGCCTTGTTAAACCTCATGCCGTTGGTCTCAGCCCAGCAGTCCAGCCTGTTCAGATCCCTTTGGAGCCTCCCGACCCTCCAGCAGATCCACACTTCCACCCAGCTTGGTGTCATCTGCAAACTTGCTAAGGGTGCACTCGAACAAGGGTGCACTTCCTAATATCTAATCTAAATCTTCCCTCCTGCAACTTAAACCCATTACCCATCATCCTTTTCTGAATTGTCTTTCCATAGTTTCTGGTTTATAAACACATTTCTGTGTTTACATCAGGAATAACCTGGTGAACTGCTCCACCATCCATTTATATCCTTCCCTGAGTATTTGGCATTCTTCGCATAGTCCCCCTGCCATGGGAAGCTTCTGCCTATCCAAATATTTATGTGGGTGTCATGACTAGAGTATCTGTACATTTACTTTTCCTTAAACAACCTGCCTTTAGGTGGAGCAGCTTTGTTCCCACTCATGAGGAACATCTACAGTAGGATGCATACTGGGCCAGAGCAGCATAATTCATGCTATAACATCAGCTTTTTAACAGCTCCAGGTAGCCTGCGTTTTATTCCTTTCATGAGAAACCAGGTCAGTTGTGTTTCATGATGCAGAGATTGCCTGAATAAAACAAAATAAAAATAAATAAATAAATAGATTAAAAGCCGATAGTAAATGTACTTTTGTGCTTTCTTTGTGCAGTGCTGCACTTGACTGCATCGTTTCCTTATGTCCTGTCTCTGAGGGGAATCACCAGAAACTGGTCCCAGTATTCAAGATGTGAACGAATCTCAATTAACACATTGGAAACAAGTAAATCTTGCAGTCCCTGGGATTTTTTCCAGCCACCAGAGGAGCACAAGGACAGTATTTATCACTGATACATGCCAGCAGAACCATTTATGCCCACTGACCCATCAAGACTTCTGGAAGTAAGCAGGAAAATGGGGTGATGGCCACAGCTTAGTGTCAGATTCAAGGTCAGCTAATATAGACATTGCTAAATCCCTGCTGAGACAAACAGTTATTCCAGGCTCCCAAAGGCTGCAGTGCAGCAGTCATGCACGTTCCAGTGCATTTCTGACTCCACCTATGATGGTCTTTTAATGGCATCCATCTGCTTTTTATTTGGGGCAATTCAAGGAAACTGTGTTGATCATGAAATAACGATGGACTTGACTTCTCCAGAGCAGCAGATGCAATTTGGTGTAATCTCTGTTGCTCCTGCTGCTCTCCAAATATCTTTTACAATTCCACGGGAGAAAGACCCATCCTGGCCTCAGAAGAAATGTCCATGTTTCTGAAAACCAAGAGCCAAGTTTTTTTCCAAGCACCATGGTGTAGACTTGAAACCTCAGACAGGCTCTTCCAGACAAGAAGGATTCTTATTTCCTCACCAAGAGATAAAAGATCCGAGCAGGAGAAGAAAGGGAAAAAATGCAGCATGTTGGCACCCAAGATACAAGAGATACACCATTATTTCCTTCTGGATATTTCCTTCTCAGTACTGAGAAGAGCCAGAATTCTCAGAAGAAATTTTTTTCCTGTGAGGATGGTGAGGCACTGGCCCAGGTTGCCCGGGGAAGCTGTGGATGCCCCGTCCTGGAGGTATTTGGGACCAGGTTGGCTGAGAAGCAAACTGATCCATTGGGAGGTGTCCCTGCCCACTGCAGGGGGGCTGAAACTGGATGATCTTTAAGGTCGCTCCCAACACAAACCATTCTGTGATTCTCCTCTGAAGTACCAGCAGCTTTTCATATTAAAGTATTTGAACTTTTCAGGCTTTAATTCAATTTCTCATTGTTAAAGGCTTGGGCAAAGTTGCAAGACATGCTATAACAAACGTGTTTGCAGTGGTTTCTTACCTTCCAAGTTCCAGTGTTGGTGTTTCCTTGAGGCAGGGTTCCTGTACTGGAGTGACATTGGCTTGATCTTACTGCTGATCATGCTCATCACGGGCTTAGCACAGAAAGTTCTCTATGAGGCCAGGGTTTTGCAAGAACAGATGCCAAATGCCATGGATTTGGAGCTCCTACTCTTTGTGAGTCTCTTCAGCCCTCCTCCATATATTTCATTTAGCAACACAGTGAAATCTAATCTTGTTGTATATACAAGGCAGACTTGGAAAAAAGAAAATAAGTGAAAAGCATCAAAAATAATTAACTGTTGCATTGGAATAGGATTAGTGGCAAAAGGGAAATTGTTCAGGCTCTAGTCCTCACTACTGGCACTGAAGAGGTCATCAGCCTTTCAGTACTTAAAGGGAGCTTATAAGAAAGATGGGGAAAGGCTTTTTACTAGAGCTTGTAATGATACAAGGGGTAACAGTTTTAAACTAAGAGAGAGGAGACTCTGACTAGATAAATGGAAGAAAATGCTGGTGGGAAAACAATGCAATAGGTTGCTCAGAGAGGTGGCAGATGCCTAATCACTGAAAACGTTCAAAGTCAGGTTGGATGGGGCTCTGAGCAACCTGATTGAGTTGAAGATGTTCCTGCTTACTGCAAGGAGGGGGTTGGACTGGATTATCTTTAGGATTCCCTTTCAACCCAAACCATTCTGTGATTCTATGATAAATATTATACACTGCAAGATGAAGTTCCCTCAGGATGTTCATGGTATCAAATAGGTCTCCTTGGTTGGTGAGGTGATGCTACATGGCTGATGAAGAGAAGACTTACCATTTTCTGAACTAGCCTAAGTTAATTAAAGCCATGCAGAGCAAAGCAGCACTGAGACTTTTATGTGTGGTTGTTTACTTACTCTGAGCTAGCTTTTTCCCCCTTCTCTTTCCTCTCAGAATCTGAGTTTTCACACATCAGCCCTTAAGAGACCTTAATTAAGGAAGGTTATTTTTTCCCAAGATAAAGTCATGATGGCCCTGTTTGGCTCACACACCTCCTTTCATCTCCCTTCAGCGGTGCCTCTCACTCCTTCCCACTTTCATCCTCTGCTTGTATCAGCAGCGCCAGGGAGAAAATCTGCAAAATTTCAACTGTTTGCTCTTCTCCTTGTCCTCTCCCTGTAATTCCCCTACCAAAAGTCTGTGTTTTGTATCCTCCCCATCAGGTGCTCACTTCCCTCTTCAAGAGCAGGAGAGCAGTGATTCAGTTTCCCAGCTCTCCCTCTGTCACACACACACAGTATCACCCTCGTCTAACCTTTTTTAATTTATTTGAGCAGCCAACAAAGAAATTTTTTTGTGGGGAAATTTAAGCAATTTTCTGATTTTTTCTGGCTTGAAACTCTGTGGATTGTGTCTGTCCTGCTTCCTCCATCACCATCTAATGGCATGCAAGAAAACAGCATTTAGATCCTGCTAAATTCTGTATAACCAGTGTTGTAAGAGCAAGTTCTCACAGAGACACCTACAGCACTTTGTATGCAGCTCTGTCCTTGTGGATTTTCTCTAGGGACCAGCACCCATGCACATAACTCTGCCAGAAAAGCCCAAAATAGTAGTGCCTTACCAGTCCACAGATGGGGCAGACTTTCCCAGGGAAATAAATCAGACACTAAAAAATTATTTTTTCCATTTTAGTGTAGGGAACAGAAACCCAGAAGGGCCAAATTATCGAAGGCAAGGAGGCGCAGTGCAGCATGGGGAATTAACTCAGCTCCATCACCATTGCAGAAGCATACAGAGCTCCTTCCCTGCTCCATGTGTGCGCACGTATCTGCATACACTGACATTCAGGGGCAGTTGCAGGGCTGCTGAGTGCAGTCAAGTCCTTCCAGAGAGATTTGTACAAACATTAAATGGCACTAGGCAAGGACCATCTGCCTCCCCTTTACACCAAGACAAAGCCACAGTTATAGTCTTTTTCTTATAGAGGTCTTCACCCTGTGTCTCTGAGGAGTCACAAGAAGTCAGCTTATCTACCCTTGCTTATGTGCCCATGAGCAAGGCATCTAAACTTGCATTGCTTCATCATTTTTGCCTCAAAAAATATTCCTCCTTTTTGCGTTGTATCTAGTCATGCTCCAAATATCTTACTCAAAAAAACCATGCAAAATATTATTCTCCTGACATATTCCTGCAAATAGATGTGAAGCTGTGTGGTTTAGCCTCCAACATGCAACCTACTGGCAAATCATGCACTTTCATTCAGCAGATATTTTTGATACTGGGACATATTTAGTACTCCGAAATTCTTTAATGAGAAACAAGTGCAAATTTAAAACCAAGAAGCCTGCCTGGCTTAGGAATGAAACATTACTCGAGAAGTGACACTGTGGGGTTTTATTCCAGAGGGGACAGTACTTGTGTCATTTGGAAGTACAATACAAAGTCAGAAGTTATCTTGGTCCTTTCTTCCCCCCGAAAATAGTGTAAGAATGCAATGAAAGCTAAGCCTCAGGCAGAAGCAACCCACCTACCTTACCAGACCTTGTCCAGAACGGTGGGTGTTTGCCTCCTCGTTTTAAGTGTCAGCCCACGCAGGGCCAGTCACTAGCTATTCAGAGAGAAACACTTTGCTGGGGTGCTCCTCACTGTCTTTGAACACAAACTATCCTCTAGCAGGCATGAGTAGAGCCGTGCCTGGGTGATGGGCATTTCAGATTTGCTTTTTGGGGAAGCAGAAAAAAAAAATTATCTTCCTCCTCACCACTCACAGCAGCTAATTAGAGCATCTCCCTTCCAGGGATCACCCAGGCTTAAACATTTCCCTAGATTAAAAACAAAAAACATAATTTGGCACTGACAGGCACAATAAAGAGGGATGCTGACAGGTCTGCCAGAGCTGGAAGCCACTGGCAAAATAAGGAATAAAATTAGGCTGTGTGACATGTCAAGGATGTCTTGTTCCTTGAAGGGCAAAACATGGAGAGAGAGCTTGTTCTGCTACAGCTAAGCCTCATCCCAGGCCTTTGAAGATGGAAATTATTCATCCTTGAGAGCCCAACACTATTATGTGTGGGCCATGGAAAGTCAGTGTCCTGCTCTACTGCCCCCTGGTCCCAGTAAGACATTAAAATCTCAGAGATGCTGGAAGGAGAATGGAAGGAAATAGACATGAGAAGGAATCAGGGCTCCTATTTTGGGGCACATTGTTAGGGTAGAGGAATTGAAGACATAAAAGTAGCATCCTGAACTCAAATGTGACTTGAACTACCTCTTTTCTGCTGCCCATATTGCTAAGGGTGATTTGGTGTACTACTAGGTAACTCAGGACCAGCCCAACAGCTGATTCTCTTTCCATCCCCACTACTGCACAAATCTGTGATGGTGACTTCTCTCCTTGCTTCAGTTTCCCCTGCAACTCATGGTGCTGATCATGACTGTAGAAAGGTCCTGATGAAAGTGAAACATGGTGATGAGTGATGTTATCATGGTCAATACCCTTCCATTACAATTCTGCTCCATTCAGGACAGCCAACTGATGATGATGCTCCAGAAGAAAGAAACCAGTGATATCTGGGGATATGTGAAACTTAATTGAACATTCCTTCAAGGGAAGACACCTGCTTTTACTCCATCCCCTCTACATCTCAAGTAAGAGAAATCTTATCTTGTTTATATATTAAAAATATTGGTACTGGAACAGGCTACCCAAGGAAGTGGCTGAGTCACCTTCCCTGGAGGAGTTTAAAAGATGAGTGGGTGAGGAGCTGAGGGACATGGTTTAGTGATTGATAGGAATAGGTGGACTCGATGATCTAGTGGGTCCTTTCCAACCTAGTGATTCTATGAATATTTGCAGCTCTTTGTATCATGCTTGCTAATGCAGAGGGGTCTGTTTCACCACCCACAAACAAGGTTAAATTTACCTTCTACTAACACCCAGTTTCACAGTTCTAGTTGCTTTTCATAAGGACTTTGAATTACAAGTCAGTTGCACTTTACTGGCAGGGAAGAAGAAAGTTTCCCCTGTTCAGTGGTGTCTGACATGGGAAGTGATGGAGACTCCATCCCTAAAGATGTTCAAAAAGAGTATAGATGTGGCACTTTGGGACATGTTTTAGTAGGCACAGTGGCATTGGGCTGACAGTTGGACTGGATAATCTGATGGGTCTTTTACAACCTTAACAATTCTATGATTTTTAGTTAGTTTTCATAACTAACTTTTTTTTTCTTGTTTCAACTGCTGCTGCCCTCATATATTTGCACAACATTCTTGATGTCTAGGATTGGGTTCAGAGGTCAGCATGAACTCTACCTTGCTCACAACTTGCCATACTCTTCCCTAGGATTTCCTTCCTTTCTGGACAAAGACCTGAAGTCAAACCAAGAGTATGTCTCTCAAACAGCTCCACTGCAAATGCTGAACAGCCAAATCTTACCTCTAGTTCACATACAGACACATTTATGTGCACAACCAGATGAAGCTGTCTCAATCTGCAAAGTATCTTCTTTGGAAGTCAAGGCAAGGAAAGGTAAAATAACCTGTAGAGGGAACTCAGAAGTCTGTAATGGGGCAAGGAATCAATCCCAAGTCTCCTGACTTTTTTTAAAGTTTATCTTCTTTTGCACAGATCTTAGAAACAAGATTTCCCTCTGCTCCTCTGCTCTCCCCTTTCTCTATGAAGAAGTGACTGAACAGGCCAGTGCTTGCATCAGCAGAGCAATAGGTTTGCCCAGCTGCACTCAGTGGGTTCCCCACAAGAAAACATACAGAAAAGTTTTTGATTGCAGGAGGCTCTGTCCTATATTCATAGAACAAAGCAAGGAACAGAATTCAATCCCAGAGGCCACAAATCAGCTGATTACACATGATTTTCTCTGTTCTGGTCTTCTGTGCTCCAGGCAAAGGGTTGAGATGTGGATCACAGTGTTTGACTTGAGCGGTTCCTTCCTTGAAGCGACATGGTGCCTCAAGTCAACAAGCAACCCAGCAGAAGGACACTCCAGAGAGCAGGGGGGGAGGTGGTGCAGGCTCCGTCACTGCTTTGATCACCCTTTCCTAATGGTTTGCCTTCCCTCAGGTGGCTTTTAACCATCTTTGATGTTAGAAAGAAGGAGAGGTTCAAGACTCAGTAGTGCTCAAAAACGTACAAATCACCCTGAGCACTGGGGACTGAAACATAATGAGAAAGGGCATCAAGAAGCTACTTGTCCACTTTCTCCTTTGAGGCTGTGTTAGTTGTACCTAAACCATGCTGATAACATTTAACATTCCTGATAATGCTTTTCCAACCTTCTTCCTCAAGGGATGGAATCCCTTCTACAAAATCCCTTCATGTTTTGAACCACCCTGACCATCAGGATGCTTTCCTAACATTTAACTGAAATTCCCCCGTTGCAGCATAAACCTACAATTTCTATCCTTTTCCCTTTGGATATGGATATTATTCCCTTCACATATAGCTCCCTGTTACCTTCTGAAGACACTAATAGGCTCCTCAGGCCTCTCCCTCAAAACTGAACAAGCCCTATTCTTATATATGACAATAGGTCACACAGTGCTCCAACACGCTTGTTTCCATCAGATATCAGAAACTGCCTTTGATCTGATTCAGTCTCATTCACCGAATCTTTCCTTGCCTCTCCCATTCCTTAAATATCTGTTCCTTGGCCACTCTAATCCTGTGAACCCTCAGGTTGCTCAATGACCTACTCCAGAGACATGCAGTACGAGAACAAAAAATCAGACATCTTTCAAAGGTTTCATACACCAGATGATTTTTGTGTCACCTGTCACAGAAAAAACAATTGCATAAGTCCAGAAGAATCTGGGAGTATTTCAGCCATCCTTATTGTATAAATCTATAAATCTCAGGGATCCAAAGGGAATGACTTTGAGCACAACAATCCTATGCAGTGCTACAGACTAGGAAAAGTCTGGCTGGAAAGCTGCCAGGAGGAGAAGGACCTGGGGGTGCTGGTTGACAACCGACTGAACGTGAGCCAGCAGTGGCCCAGGTGGCCAAGAAGGGCAATGGCATCTTGACCTGTATCAGAAAAGGCGTGACCAGCAGGTCCAGGGAGGTTCTTCTCCCTCTGGACTCAGCACTGGTGAGACCGCACCTCGAGTACTGTGTTCAGTTCTGGGCCCCTCACCACAAGAAGGATGTTGAGGCTCTGGAGCGAGTCCAGAGAAGAGCAACAAAGCTGATGAAGGGGCTGGAGAACAGGCCTCATGAGGAGCGGCTGAGAGAGCTGGGGGTGTTTAGCCTGGAGAAGAGGAGGCTGAGGGGAGACCTCATTGCTCTCTACAACTACCTGAAAGGAGGTTGTGGAGAGGAGGGTGCTGGCCTCTTCTCCCAAGTGATAGGACAAGAGGGAATGGACTCAAGCTCTGCCAGGGGAGGTTCAGGCCGGACATCAGGAAAAAATTTTTCACGGAAAGTGTCATTGGGCACTGGCAGAGGCTGCCCAGGGAGGTGTTTGAATCACCTTCCTTGGGGGTATTTAAAAGATGGGTGGACAAGGTGCTGAGGGGCATGGTTTAGTGATTAACAGGAGTGGTTGGACTCAGTGATCCAGTGGCTCTTTTCCAAACTAGTGATTCTGTGATTTTGTGACTTACTGTGAGGTTAGCCAGTTTTACACGTTGAGAGATACCCCTCAGATTCAAGGGCTTGTCAGATGTTCAGATATAGTCTCATTGTCAACTCTGAGTGGGACTTCTGGAGCTACACACACACTACTGAATTAAGCATCATCAGAGGAAGTTGCTGAGCACTGAAACTTGTCTGTACCAGTGACGGTTACAAGTGATCCTGTTGAGGCCAGGTAGCTCCTGGGAACAGTTCAAGACTTATCCCAAAAACACCAAGATATATAAGCAATGCTTTATAGGCAATCATTTTTGTTTTCCTCAGGGCCAGCTCCCTTGGACTGCATCCATACTACAGAGCAACTGGTCTTGGGTTTCCTGTGGCCAAAAAATACAGTTACTGTTATTTTTACTTGTTTCATCAGTTCACTTCATAGAAAGTAGACCAGGGGGTTGTGCTGCAGCTCAGCAGAAATTGAAGGTGAAGAGCTGAGATGTATGCCCTGGGGTGTGATGCAAGAACATTTAATGGTGTTGGGAAGTCTAAGCCTGCTCAAGTAGCACTGGGAGACAGTGAGGAATAGAGAGAGAATATGCAGTGAATTTACTGCAATGAATTATTCCTGAAATCATACGCTGGTCTTGAAAAGGCATAACTGGAAATGTCCAAGCAGAGACCAAGACTAAAGAAGTAAGGACACTCCAGCCTCCACCACCTGAGCTCAACACGTGGCCGTTTTATTTTGCAGTCTGGAAGAATCATTTTGTTTACGATGGTGGAAAGTTCTTCAAGATCAACTCAGATCTCTGTTTCTTTTTAGTATCTCCCTCCTGGGTTCCCACCCACACTCAGGGTACACATGCACTTGCACTCGCCTCTCGTGCACAGCCACTCACATACCAGCTTCAGTAAGCAACAGATAAACAGTCCTGAACAAACATGTTCCCAAACATCCTCATGCTCCGCCTAAGAAGTGTGAAGTTTCCAAGTTCACCACTTTTGCCAGCTTCCAAGTTTGATTAGATCACTCTCATTTAGCTTTCTCCAT
Source organism: Clamator glandarius (assembly GCA_033459285.1). NCBI lineage: Eukaryota > Metazoa > Chordata > Aves > Cuculiformes > Cuculidae > Clamator > Clamator glandarius. Next base: position 602,077 of record JAUNZM010001061.1, on the reverse strand, counting down.
TGAGTCCTCAATGCATTATCTCATTTAATTGCAGCATTTCTGAATCAATGCAATTTCATTGATTTCTAAGGAGTCACCCAGTAACACTGGTCAAACAGATCAGAACTCATTGGCAGTTTTGTAACTGTTCTCGCCTCAAATCAATACTTAATAGATGAGATGAATACTTGGTTCTGAATAGAATTTCTCCAGAATGGAAGATACTTCATTACAACATGATTGTTTGCTTTGTTTCCTGCCAATTTGCAGTCTTTTAAAATAGATACAACTTAAATCACAACAAAGCAAATATACAATGTGAAAGATAATGTAATAGTGCATTATCTCGGTAAACCTCTGTTTGGAAAGATAAATGGGTTTCATTGCTATCTTTAAAGGATTCAAGAATGTTCCAGAGGCAAAAGCTGCAGTTAGAGAAGTAATTCAACTTGTTTAAGGCATACACTGTACAGGGCAACCAGCATACGACGATGAGGCCAACACAAGGCCTTGAAGTACGTGGAATTTTTCATGCTGTTACTGCCATGATGAGTACATTTAGGCAGCAAAAACATTCTCCAGAGCCTTGAGTCCAGAACAGAGTGTGAAATCACTTTTAGTGTTATACAGTTATAGATAACCTTGAGGAAATTAGAACTCTACAAGACGTATACATGTAAGAAAAATGTACCTGCAAGACATGTACCTGTAAGAGAAATGTACATTTCCCCTAGCACAGAGCAGAACTTATCCGGTTAAAGTATTACTGCCATCTCAACCAGACAATACAGCTGGATTTGGGTCAGCACAGTAGCCTGTCCCTCATCCATAGAATCATAGAATAGTTTGGGTTGGAAGGGACCTTAAAGATCATCCAGCTCCAACCCTATGGCAGGGACACCTCCCACTAGATCAGGCTGCCCAAGGCCCCATCCAACCTCGCCTTGAACATCTCCAGGGATAGGGCAGCCACAACTTCCCTGGAGCAACCTGTTCTAGTGCCACAACATTTTCATCATGAAGAAATTCTTCAATATGTCCACTCTACATCTGCCCCTCTCCAGTTTATACCCACTGCCCCTAGTCTTATCACCACAAGCCTTTGTAAATAGTCCCTCCTCAGCTTTCTTGTAGGTCCCCTTCAGGTAGTGGAAGGATGCTATAAGGTCTCCTCGGAGCCTTCTCTTCTCCAAGCTGAACAAGACCAAATCTCTCAGCCTGTCCTCATATGGGAGGTGGTCCAGCCCTCAGATCATCTTTGTAGCCTCCTCTGGACCTATTCAACAGCTCCATCTCCTTCTTATGCTGAGGATTCCAGAACTGAACACAATACTCCAGATGAGGTCTTACAAGAGAGGAATAGAGGGGCAGAATCCCCTCTTTCATCCTGCTGGCCACACTCCTTTTGATGCAGCCCAGGATACGGTTGGCCTTCTGGGCTGTGAGCACACACTGCCGGCTCATGTTGAGCTTCTCATCAACCAGCACCCCCAAGTCTTCTTCTCCACACTTGTTATAAGCACAGGCTAGGGGAAGAGAGCAACCTCACCAAAAAAAAAAAGTCTTTCACAGTTGGCTCAGCTAGACATGGGGATAGTGAGCTTGGCTTTGGTTAGAGGAAATGTTCCAGGAGATGATGGAGCTAAAATCAGGAGTTATTCTGGGAAATTTGCACAAGTTTTGGCTGTGGTCCTAAAGGAAGAAGGAAACACAGAACAGTAAACTCAATAAAGAAACGAGCAAAGTTTGGCAGCATAGAGATTAGCTTTAAACAGATCAACAGTCAGGTTGTCTCAGTTAAAGCAAAAATTACTAGGATGGATGGACTGAGTAAAGACTTGTCCAGCTACATACCTTCCTGCCACCACACCTGGAGCATCACCTGATCTTGCAGAGGGAAAGATCTCTAAAAGCACTGTAATCCTCCAAGACACCAGATGATTTACTGGCCTGGGGCAGCACATTGCAGCCAGTCCTTTCTGGGTGTGCAGTCTCTCAACAGTGAAAAGTGGTGCTACGTTGGAATGACACTGGTGCTGATGGGAAGGTTTCAATACAGAGCTTCATCTGTCAAAACCCTGTGCAAAGCTGACCCCAT
>JAUNZM010001060.1:0-45153 GCA_033459285.1 Clamator glandarius | reverse complement strand
TCCAAAGTCCTATTCGGGGGGACTCCGAAACCCATAGAGGTGGGGGACCCCGAAACGCATGAAGGGACCTCCAAAGCCCTATTTGGGGGGACCCCGAAACCCATAGGGGGGGGACCCTGAAACCCATGAATTGACCTCCAAAGCCTTAGTCGGGGGGACCCCGAAACCCATAGAGGAGGGGGACCCCGAAACCCATGAAGGGACCTCCAAAGCCTTAGTTGGGGGGACCCCGAAACCCATAGAGGGGGGGACTCTGAAACCCATAGAGGGGGGGACCCCGAAACTCATGAAGGGACCTCCAAAGCCTTAGTTGGGGGGACCCCAAAACCCATAGAGGGGGGGACCCCGAAACCCATGAAGGGACCTCCAAAGCCTTAGTCGGGGGGACCCCGAAACCCATAGAGGAGGGGACCCCGAAACCCATGAAGGGACATCCAAAGCCCTATTCGGGGGGACCCCGAAACCCATGAAGGGACCTCCAAAGCCCTAGTCGGGGGGGACCCCGAAACCCATAGAGGGGGGGACCCCGAAACCCATGAAGGGACCTCCAAAGCCTTAGCTGGGGGGACCCCGAAACCCATAGCGGGGGGGACTCCGAAACCCATAGAGGGGGGGGACCCCGAAACCCATGAAGGGACCTCCAAAGCCTTAGTTGGGGGGACCCCGAAACCCATAGAGGGGGGGGACCCCGAAACCCATGAAGGGACCTCCAAAGCCCTATTTGGGGGGACCCCGAAACCCATGAAGGGACCTCCAAAGCCCTATTCGGGGGGACCCCGAAACCCATGAAGGGACCTCCAAAGCCCTAGTCGGGGAGGACCCCGAAACCCATAGCGGGGGGGACCCCGAAACCCATGAAGGGACCTCCAAAGCCTTAGTCGGGGGGACCCTGAAACCCATAGAGGGGGGGACTCCGAAACCCATAGAGGGGGGGACCCCGAAACCTATGAAGGGACCTCCAAAGCCTTAGTTGGGGGGACCCCAAAACCCATAGAGGGGGGGACTCCGAAACCCATAGGGGGGGGACCCTGAAACCCATGAAGGGACCTCCAAAGCCTTAGTTGGGGGGACCCTGAAACCCATAGAGGGGGGGACCCCGAAACCCATGAAGGGACCTCCAAAGCCTTAGTTGGGGGGTCCCCGAAACCCATAGAGGGGGGGACCCCGAAACCCATGAAGGGACCTCCAAAGCCTTAGTTGGGGGGTCCCCGAAACCCATAGAGGGGGGGACCCCAAAACCCATGAAGGGACCTCCAAAGCCTTAGTTGGGGGGACCCCAAAACCCATAGAGGGGGGGACCCCGAAACCCATGAAGGGACCTCCAAAGCCTTAGTTGGGGGGACCCCAAAACCCATAGAGGGGGGGACCCCGAAACCCATGAAGGGACCTCCAAAGCCTTAGTTGGGGGGACCCCAAAACCCATAGAGGGGGGGACCCCGAAACCCATGAAGGGACCTCCAAAGCCTTAGTTGGGGGGACCCCAAAACCCATAGAGGGGGGGACCCCGAAACCCATGAAGGGACCTCCAAAGCCTTAGTTGGGGGGACCCCAAAACCCATAGAGGGGGGGACCCCGAAACCCATGAAGGGACCTCCAAAGCCTTAGTTGGGGGGACCCCAAAACCCATAGAGGGGGGGACCCCGAAACCCATGAAGGGACCTCCAAAGCCTTAGTCGGGGGGACCCTGAAACCCATAGAGGGGGGGACCCCGAAACCCATGAAGGGACCTCCAAAGCCCTAGTCGGGGGGACCCCGAAACCCATAGCGGGGGGGACCCCGAGGCGCGTGGTGTCACCTGCAGGTCTGCATGAGGGCCTGGACGCTCTGGAAGAAGCCGACCTCGCGTTTCTCCTTCAGGTAATCCAGCATTTTCTGGGGACGGACGGACGCGGGGCCGTGGGGACGGACGGACGGACGGACATTTTGGGGGGTGGGGGGGGGGGGGGGGTGGGGGACGGGACACGGGGGGCCGGACGGACGCACCTGCTGGACGTCGGCGTTGCCCCCGTTGAGGATGGAGATGCCGAGCTTGAGGGTGGAGGAGACCATCTCGCCCCGCTCGCCTGCGGCCAACGCGTCACCAGGGGCCCCGGTTGGGGGGGGGGGGGGTCCCCCGATTTTTGGGGGGGGGGGGAAAAAACCCATTTGGGGGGGAGAAACCCCCATTTTGAGGGGAGAAACCTCCGTTTTGGGGGGAAAAATCCCATTTTTTTGAGAGAAAACCCCATTTTTTGGAGGGAAAAGCCCATTTTTTGGAGGGGAAAGCTCATTTTTTGAGGGAAAAGCCCATTTTTTTGAGGGAAAATCCCATTTTTTTGAGGGAAAAGCCCATTTTTTGAGGGAAAAGCCCATTTTTTGAGGGAAAAGCCCATTTTTTGGAGGGAAAAGCCCATTTTTTGAGGGAAAAGCCCATTTTTTGGAGGGAAAAGCCCATTTTTTGGAGGGAAAAGCCCATTTTTTGGAGGGAAAAGCCCATTTTTTGGAGGGAAAAGCCCATTTTTTGGAGGGAAAACCCCATTTTTTGAGGGAAAAGCTCATTTTTTGGAGGGAAAAGCCCATTTTGGGGGGGACACAACCATTTTTGGGGGGGAAAATCCCATTTTGGGGGGAGAAACTCCCATTTTGGGGGAAGAAACCTCCGTTTTTGGGGGAAAATCCCATTTTTTTGAGGGAAAATCCCATTTTTTGGAGGGAAAATCCCATTTTTTGGAGGGAAAAGCCCATTTTTTGGAGGGAAACCCCCATTTTGGGGGGGACACAACCATTTTTTGGGGGGGAAATCCCATTTTGGGGGGAAAATCCCACTTTTTTGGGGGGAAAACCCCATTTTGAGGGGAGAATTCCTTTTTTTGGGTGGCGAAATCCCCACTTTGGGGGGGAAAATCCCATTTTTGGGGGGGACACGCCGAGTTTTTTGGGGGGAAAACTCTATTTTTGGGAGGAAACCCCCTTTTTTGGGGGGGACACACATTTTGGGGGGGAGAATCCCCCCATTTTGGGGGGAAAATCCCCTATTTTGGGGGGGAAAATCCCATTTTTGGGAGGAAGACACCCCCATTTTTTGAGGGGAAACCCCATTTTTGGGGGACACCCCCCATTTTTTGAGGGTTCGCCCCATTTTGGGGGTGAAAACTCATTTTCGGGGGTCCCCCGTCGCGGCCGCTCAGTCCGGGGTGGGCTGGGTCCCCCCCGGCCCCCAACTTTGGGGTGGGGGTATCCCTAAGGACCCCACATTTGAGGGGATCCCCACTATTTTTTGGGCTGTGGGATTCCCTAAAGACCCATTTGGGGGTGGGGGGGTCCCCACTTTTTCTGGGGTGCGGGGCATCCCAATTTTGGGGTGAGGGGGAGTCCAAATTTTTGAGGGTCCCCTAGTTTTTTAGGGCGGGGGGGCTCCTCAGGACCCCACTTTGGGAGGATCCCCACAATTTTGGGGTGGGGGTGTCCCTATCATTGGGGGGGGTCCCCCAATTTCGAAGGGGGGGGGGGGCTCCCCTCCTCCTCCAGGCTCTCAGCTCCCACCTCGGGGATGTTACGGGTGCCCCCCAGGACCCCAGTTTTGGGGTGAGATCTCCACTTTTTGGGGTGGGGGGGGTCCCTATCTTTGAGAGGGGGGGTGTCCTCCTCTTTGGGGGGGGTCCCCCTTTTATTTTTTTTGGGGGGGTCCCTCACCCTTGCAGGCGCTGATCATCTGCAGGACCATCTCGGCCGCCCCCCGCGTGTGCAGCCGCGCCTGCTGGTGCAGCAGCTTCTGCTTCTCCATCTCCTTCTCCTGGTTCATTTGGGGGAGACACCAAGAAAAAAGGGGGTTCAGGACTTAAAAGTGGGGTTCAGGGGTCGGGGGTTCAAGGTGCCCCCGTCTCCCCACCTCGAAAGAGTCTTCGGCTTCCTCCGCCTCCTCCTCCTCCTTCTCTTCCTTCTTTTCCTCTTCTTCACCTTCTTCTATGTGGCAGCTCTGGGAGGGGGGGGGGGGGAGAGGAAGAGGGGGGTCTTGGGGGCGCCTCAAATCCTAGAGATCCCCCCCCAAAGCCATAGGGAACCCCCAAAACCCTGGGGAACCCCCAAAAAAACCCCATGGGGACACCATTAAACCTTGAGGAACCAACCTCAAAACTTGAAGAATCAACCTCAAAGCTTGAAGAATCAACCTCAAAACTTGAATCAACCTCAAAACTTGAAGAATCAACCTCAAAACTTGAAGAATCAACCTCAAAACTTGAAGAATCAGCCCCAAAACTTGAAGAATCAACCTCAAACCTTGAAGAATCAGCCCCAAAACTTGAAGAATCGACCTCAAAACTTGAAGAATCGACCTCAAAACTTGAAGAATCAACCTCAAAACTTGAAGCATCAACCTCAAACCTTGAAGAATCAACCTCAAAACTTGAATCAACCTCAAAACTTGAAGCATCAACCTCAAAACTTGAAGCATCAACCCCAAACCTTGAAGAATCAGCCCCAAAACTTGAAGAATCAACCTCAAACCTTGAAGAATCAACCTCAAAACTTGAAGCATCAACCTCAAACCTTGAAGAATCAACCTCAAAACTTGAATCAACCTCAAAACTTCAAGAATCAACCTCAAAACTTGAAGAATCAACCCCAAAACTTGAATCAACCTCAAACCTTGAAGAATCGACCTCAAACCTTGAAGAATCGACCTCAAACCTTGAAGAATCAACCCCAAAACTTGAATCAACCTCAAAACTTGAAGAATCGACCTCAAACCTTGAAGAATCAACCCCAAAACTTGAATCAACCTCAAAACTTGAGATCTTCAACAAACCTTGAAGAATCAACCCCAAAACTTGAATCAACCTCAAAACTTGAAGAATCAGCCCCAAAACTTGAAGAATCAACCTCAAAACTTGAAGCATCAACCTCAAACCTTGAAGAATCAACCTCAAACCTTGAAGAATCAACCCCAAAACTTGAATCAACCTCAAAACTTGAATCAACCTCATAACTTGAAGAATCAACCCCAAAACTTGAATCAACCTCAAAACTTGAAGAATCGACCTCAAACCTTGAAGAATCAACCTCAAACCTTGAAGAATCAACCTCAAAACTTGAAGAATCAACCTCAAACCTTGAAGAATCGACCTCAAACCTTGAAGAATCAGCCCCAAAACTTGAATCAACCTCAAAACTTGAAGAATCAACCTCAAAACTTGAAGAATCAGCCCCAAAACCTGAAGAATCAACCTCAAAACTTGAAGCATCAACCTCAAAACTTGAAGAATCAACCTCAAAACTTGAAGAATCAACCTCAAACCTTGAAGAATCAGCCCCAAAACTTGAAGAATCAACCTCAAACCTTGAAGAATCGACCTCAAACCTTGAAGAATCAACCTCAAAACTTGAATCAACCTCAAAACTTGAAGAATCAACCTCAAAACTTGAATCAACCTCAAAACTTGAAGAATCAACCTCAAACCTTGAAGAATCAACCTCAAAACTTGAATCAACCTCAAAACTTGAAGAATCGACCTCAAACCTTGAAGAATCAACCCCCAGACCCTGAGGCACCAACTCCACCCTCTCCCCCCTCCCAAGAAGGGTCCGCGGGGAGGTTTTGGGGTCCCCGGGGAGGTTTTGGGGTCCCACCTTGGCCATGATGCCGGCGTAGGCCATGTACAGGTGATCCTGCTCCAGTTTGCTGGGAGGGGGGGGGGACAATGGGTCAGGGGGTTCTGAGAGACCCCCCCTGACCCCCAACTTGGGAGGGGGGGGGTGGCTGGAGGTCCTGGGGGTCCAGGTGACCCCCCAAGCGTGGGTGGCAGCCGTGGGGCACCCCCCAAACCTCCTCTCGGTGAGCGCCGTGCGGCTGAAGTGCAGGATGAGCTGGTGGAGGGGATCCGGCTTCTTCTCCCGCTCCTCGTCCTCCTCGTCCTCCTCCTCACCCGCTTTCTGCAAACGGGGGTGTGGAGAACCTCAAGAACCCCCTGGAGAACCTCAAGAACCCCCCCCCCGAACCCCTGAGGAACCTCCAGGAGCCCCTCAACCCCCCTGGAGAACCTCAAGAACCCCCCGAGAACCCCTGAGGAACCTCCAGGAGCTCCTTGAACCCCCTGGAGAACCTCAAGAACCCCCTGGCGAACCTCAAGAACCCCCTGGAGAACCTCAAGAACCTCCCAAGAACCCCTGAGGAACCTCCAGGAGCTCCTCAAACCCCCTGGAGAACCTCAAGAACCTCCCGAGAACCCCTGAGGAGCCTCCAGGAGCTCCTCGAACCCCCTGAAGAACCTCAAGAACCCCCTGGAGAACCTCAAGAACCCCCTGGAGAATCTCAAGAACCCCCCAGAACCCCTGAGGAACCTCCAGGAGCTCCTCAAACCCCCTGGAGAACCTCAAGAACCCCCCCCGAACCCCTGAGGAACTTCCAGGAGCTACTTGAACCCCCTGGAGAACCTCAAGAACCCCCCCCCGATCCCCTGAGGAACCTCCAGGAGCTCCTTGAACCCCCTGGCGAACCTCAAGAACCCCCTGGAGAACCTCAAGAACCTCCCAAGAACCCCTGAGGAACCTCCAGGAGCTCCTCAAACCCCCTGGAGAACCTCAAGAACCTCCCGAGAACCCCTGAGGAGCCTCCAGGAGCTCCTTGAACCCCCTGGAGAACCTCAAGAACCCCCTGGAGAACCTCAAGAACCCCTCCCGAACCCCTGAGGAACCTCCAGGAGCTCCTCGAACCCCCTGGAGAACCTCAAGAACCCCCTGGAGAATCTCAAGAACCCCCCCCGATCCCCTGAGGAACCTCCAGGAGCTCCTTGAACCCCCTGGAGAACCTCAAGAACCTCCCAAGAACCCCTGAGGAACCTCCAGGAGCTCCTCAAACCCCCTGGAGAACCTCAAGAACCTCCCGAGAACCCCTGAGGAGCCTCCAGGAGCTCCTCGAACCCCCTGAAGAACCTCAAGAACCCCCTGGAGAACCTCAAGAACCCCCTGGAGAATCTCAAGAACCCCCCAGAACCCCTGAGGAACCTCCAGGAGCTCCTCAAACCCCCTGGAGAACCTCAAGAACCTCCCGAGAACCCCTGAGGAGCCTCCAGGAGCTCCTCGAACCCCCTGGAGAACCTCAAGAACCCCCTGGAGAACCTCAAGAACCCCCCCCGAACCCCTGAGGAACTTCCAGGAGCTACTTGAACCCCCTGGAGAACCTCAAGAACCCCCCCCCGATCCCCTGAGGAACCTCCAGGAGCTCCTTGAACCCCCTGGCGAACCTCAAGAACCCCCTGGAGAACCTCAAGAACCTCCCAAGAACCCCTGAGGAACCTCCAGGAGCTCCTCAAACCCCCTGGAGAACCTCAAGAACCTCACGAGAACCCCTGAGGAGCCTCCAGGAGCTCCTCGAACCCCCTGAAGAACCTCAAGAACCCTCTGGAGAACCTCAAGAACCCCCTGGAGAACCTCAAGAACCCCCCAGAACCCCTGAGGAACCTCCAGGAGCTCCTCAAACCCCCTGGAGAACCTCAAGAACCTCCCGAGAACCCCTGAGGAACTTCCAGGATCTCCTCGAACCCCCTGGAGAACCTCAAGAACCCCCTGGAGAACCTCAAGAACCCCCCCCGAACCCCCTGAGGAGCCTCCAGGAGCTCCTCGAGCCCCTCCAGAAGCTCCAGGTCCACCGTGTCCTCACCGAGAGGTCGTCGATCATCCGATCCTCGAAGGGATGCTCCTCGCGCTCCAACCACGACCCCTTGTAGGCCTCCAGGAACATGTTACACGCCCGGTGCCTGCCCAGTTACTCCCAGTTACTCCCAGTTACTCCCAGTTAACTCCCAGTTAACTCCCAGTTACTCCCAGTTAACGCCCAGTTACTCCCAGTTACTCCCAGTTACTCCCAGTTACTCCCAGTTACTCCCAGTTAACTCCCAGTTAACTCCCAGTTACTCCCAGTTAACTCCCAGTTAACTCCCAGTTACTCCCAGTTAACTCCCAGTTACTACCAGTTACTCCCAGTTAACTCCCTTAACTCCCAGTTACTCCCAGTTACTCCCAGTTAACTCCCAGTTACTCCCAGTTAACTCCCAGTTAACTCCCAGTTACTCCCAGTTAACTCCCAGTTAACTCCCAGTTACTCCCAGTTACTCCCAGTTAACTCCCAGTTAACTCCCAGTTACTCCCAGTTACTCCCAGTTAACTCCCAGTTACTCCCAGTTAACTCCCAGTTAACTCCCAGTTACTCCCAGTTACTCCCAGTTAACTCCCAGTACGGAGCTGGGTCCACCCCCCCCCCAACCTCGGTCGTTCCCAGTTACTCCCAGTCCCTCCCAGTTACTCCCAGTCCCTCCCAGTGCCCCCCAGTCCCTCCCAGTGCCCCCCAGTCCCTCCCAGTCGCTCACAGAGCCCCCCAGTCCCTCCCCAGTGCCTCCCAGTCCCTCCCAGTCCCTCCCAGTGCCTCCCAGTCCCTCCCAGTCCCTCCCAGTGCCCCCCAGTCCCTCCCAGTCCCTCCCAGTGCCTCCCAGTCCCTCCCAGTGCCCCCCAGTCCCTCCCAGTCCCTCCCAGTGCCTCCCAGTCCCTCCCAGTGCCCCCCAGTCCCTCCCAGTCGCTCACAGAGCCCCCCAGTCCCTCCCAGTGCCCCCCAGTCCCTCCCCAGTGCCTCCCAGTGCCTCCCAGTCCCTCCCAGTGCCTCCCAGTGCCCCCTCAGTCCCTTCCCAGTGCCCCCCAGTCCCTCCCAGTGCCCCCCCAGTGCCTCCCAGTGCCTCCCAGTGCCTCCCAGTCCCTCCCAGTCCCTCCCAGTGCCTCCCAGTGCCTCCCAGTCCCTCCCCAGTGCCTCCCAGTCCCTCCCAGTGCCTCCCAGTGCCTCCCAGTCCCTCCCCAGTGCCTCCCAGTCCCTCCCAGTCCCTCCCAGTGCCTCCCAGTCCCTCCCCAGTGCCTCCCAGTCCCTCCCAGTGGCTCCCAGTGCCCCCCAGTCCCTCCCAGTGCCTCCCAGTCCCTCCCAGTGCCTCCCAGTCCCTCCCCAGTGCCTCCCAGTCCCTCCCAGTGCCCCCCAGTCCCTCCCCAGTGCCTCCCAGTCCCTCCCAGTCCCTCCCAGTCCCTCCCAGTGCCTCCCAGTCCCTCCCAGTGCCCCCCAGTCCCTCCCAGTGCCTCCCAGTCCCTCCCAGTGCCTCCCAGTCCCTCCCCAGTGCCTCCCAGTCCCTCCCAGTGCCCTCTCAGTCCCTCCCCAGTGCCCTCTCAGTCCCTCCCAGTGCCCCCCAGTCCCTCCCAGTGCCCCCCAGTCCCTCCCCAGTGCCTCCCAGTCCCTCCCAGTGCCTCCCAGTCCCTCCCCAGTGCCTCCCAGTGCCTCCCAGTCCCTCCCAGTGCCTCCCAGTGCCTCCCAGTCCCTCCCCAGTGCCTCCCAGTCCCTCCCAGTCCCTCCCAGTGCCTCCCAGTCCCTCCCCAGTGCCTCCCAGTCCCTCCCAGTGGCTCCCAGTGCCCCCCAGTCCCTCCCAGTGCCTCCCAGTCCCTCCCAGTGCCTCCCAGTCCCTCCCCAGTGCCTCCCAGTCCCTCCCAGTGCCCCCCAGTCCCTCCCCAGTGCCTCCCAGTCCCTCCCAGTCCCTCCCAGTCCCTCCCAGTGCCTCCCAGTCCCTCCCAGTGCCCCCCAGTCCCTCCCAGTGCCTCCCAGTCCCTCCCAGTGCCTCCCAGTCCCTCCCCAGTGCCTCCCAGTCCCTCCCAGTGCCCTCTCAGTCCCTCCCCAGTGCCCTCTCAGTCCCTCCCCAGTGCCCCCCAGTCCCTCCCAGTGCCCCCCAGTCCCTCCCCAGTGCCTCCCAGTCCCTCCCAGTGCCTCCCAGTCCCTCCCCAGTGCCTCCCAGTCCCTCCCAGTGCCTCCCAGTCCCTCCCAGTGCCTCTCAGTCCCTCCCAGTGCCTCCCAGTCCCTCCCAGTGCCTCTCAGTCCCTCCCAGTCCCTCCCAGTGCCTCCCAGTCCCTCCCCAGTGGCTCCCAGTCCCTCCCAGTGCCCCCCAGTCCCTCCCCAGTCCCTCCCAGTCCCTCCCAGTGCCTCCCAGTCCCTCCCCAGTGCCTCCCAGTCCCTCCCAGTGCCTCCCAGTCCCTCCCAGTGCCTCCCAGTGCCTCCCAGTCCCTCCCAGTGCCTCCCAGTCCCTCCCAGTCCCTCCCCAGTCCCTCCCAGTCCCTCCCCAGTGCCCCCCAGTCCCTCCCAGTGCCCCCCAGTCCCTCCCCAGTGCCCCCCAGTCCCTCCCCAGTGCCTCCCAGTCCCTCCCAGTGCCTCTCAGTCCCTCCCCAGTGCCTCCCAGTCCCTCCCCAGTGCCTCCCAGTCCCTCCCAGTGCCTCCCAGTCCCTCCCAGTGCCCTCTCAGTCCCTCCCCAGTGCCCTCCCAGTCCCTCCCAGTGCCCCCCAGTGCCTCCCAGTCCCTCCCAGTGCCTCCCAGTCCCTCCCAGTCCCTCCCCAGTCCCTCCCAGTCCCTCCCCAGTGCCCCCCAGTCCCTCCCAGTGCCCCCCAGTCCCTCCCCAGTGCCCCCCAGTCCCTCCCCAGTGCCTCCCAGTCCCTCCCCAGTGCCTCCCAGTCCCTCCAGTGCCTCCCAGTCCCTCCCAGTGCCTCCCAGTCCCTCCCAGTCCCTCCCCAGTCCCTCCCAGTCCCTCCCCAGTGCCCCCCAGTCCCTCCCAGTGCCCCCCAGTCCCTCCCCAGTGCCCCCCAGTCCCTCCCCAGTGCCTCCCAGTCCCTCCCAGTGCCTCTCAGTCCCTCCCAGTGCCTCCCAGTCCCTCCCCAGTGCCTCCCAGTCCCTCCCAGTGCCTCCCAGTCCCTCCCAGTGCCCTCTCAGTCCCTCCCAGTGCCCCCCAGTGCCTCCCAGTCCCTCCAGTGCCTCCCAGTCCCTCCCAGTGCCTCCCAGTCCCTCCCAGTGCCCCCCAGTGCCTCCCAGTCCCTCCCAGTGCCTCCCAGTCCCTCCCAGTGCCCCCCAGTCCCTCCCCAGTGCCTCCCAGTCCCTCCCAGTGGCTCCCAGTGCCCCCAGTGACCTGGGCAGGTTGTAGAGGGGGGTCATGCGGAAGCAGGCGACGACCGCGCGGCGCCGCTGCTTGGACAGCAGCTTGTGCCAAACGGCCTTCTTGGACTTGTAGGGGTGCTCGGTCTGGGGGGGACGGGGACACTGGGACCCCCTGGAGACCCCCCAGACCCCTGGGGAACCTCCAGGGCCCCCCAAACCCCTGGAGAACCTCAAGAACCCCTGGAGAACCTCTAGGACCCCCCTAACCCTTGGAGAACCTCAAGAACCCCTGGAGAACCTCCAGGACCCCCCCCTAACCCTTGGAGAACCTCAAGAACCCCTAGAGAAGCTCAAGAACCCCTGGAGAACCTCTAGGACCCCCCTAACCCTTGGAGAACCTCAAGAACCCCTAGAGAACCTCAAGAACCCCTGGAGAACCTCCAGGACCCCCCTAGCCCTTGGAGAACCTCAAGAACCCCTGGAGAACCTCCAGGACCCTCCAAACCCTCGGAGAACCTCAAGAACCCCTGGAGAACCTCTAGGACCCCCCCTAACCCTTGGAGAACCTCAAGAACCCCTGGAGGACCTCAAGAACCCCTGGAGAACCTCCAGGACCCCCCTAACCCTTGGAGAACCTCAAGAACCCCTGGAGAACCTCCAGGACCCCCCAAACCCTCGGAGAACCTCAAGAACCCCTGGAGAACCTCCAGGACCCTCCAAACCCTCGGAGAACCTCAAGAATCCTTGGAGAACCTGCAGGACCCTCCAAACCCCTAGAGAACCTCAAGAACCCCTGGAGAACCTCCAGGTCCTGCCTAAACCCCTGGAGAACCTCAAGAACCCCTGGAGAACCTGCAGGACCCCCCAAGCCCTTGGAGAACCTCAAGAACCCCTGGAGAACCTCCAGGACGCCCCAAACCCTCAGAGAACCTCAAGAACCCCTGGAGAACCTCTAGGACCCCCCTAACCCCTGGAGAACCTCAAGAACCCCTGGAGAACCTCCAGGACCCTCCAAACCCTCGGATAACCTCAAGAACCCCTGGAGAACCTCAAGAACCCCTGGAGAACCTCAAGAACCCCAAAATCTTTCACCACCCGCTGGATGTGGTTGACCACGGCCAAGTTCTCCTGAGCTGCCCGGGTCCCTCTCGCGTTCCCCCCCCCCCCCCCCAGGTCCCCCTGACCTGCTCGAGGTGGTAGAGCACGGCCGACACCTCCTGGACCCTGCGGACGATCTTCTCGGGGCTGTCGGCGTCCTCGGCGCGGCCGGGCAGCTCGCGGTACAGGGCCAACTGCCACCGCATGGACGAGCTGCCCTCGCACTGCGGACACGGGGACACGGTCACCTCGGGGCGTGGGGACCATGGGGACCACCGGGAGGTGGTGGGGACCATGGGGAGGAGGTGGGGGCCACCAGGAGGTGATGGGAACATGGGGAGGTGGTGGGGGCCACCAGGAGGTGATGGGAACATGGGGAGGAGGTGGGGGCCACCAGGAGGTGGTGGGGACCATGGGGAGGAGGTGGGGCTCATGAGGAGGTGCTGGGGACCATCAGGAGGTGATGGGGACCATGGGGAGGTGGTGGGGCTCATGAGGAGGTGGTGGAGACCACCAGGAGGTGGTGGGGACCATGGGGAGGTGGTGGGGGCCACCAGGAGGTGGTGGGGACCATGGGGAGGTGGTGGGGGCCACCAGGAGGTGATGGGAACATGGGGAGGAGGTGGGGGCCACCAGGAGGTGGTGGGGACCATGGGGAGGAGGTGGGGCTCATGAGGAGGTGGTGGAGACCACCAGGAGGTGGTGGGGACCATGGGGAGGTGGTGGGGCTCATGAGGAGGTGCTGGGGACCATCAGGAGGTGATGGGGACCATGGGGAGGTGGTGGGGCTCATGAGGAGGTGGTGGAGACCACCAGGAGGTGGTGGGGACCATGGGGAGGTGGTGGGGGGCCACCAGGAGGTGGTGGGGACCATGGGGAGGTGGTGGGGGCCACCAGGAGGTGATGGGAACATGGGGAGGAGGTGGGGGCCACCAGGAGGTGGTGGGGACCATGGGGAGGAGGTGGGGGCCACCAGGAGGTGATGGGGACCATGGGGAGGTGGTGGGGCTCATGAGGAGGTGCTGGGGACCATGGGGAGGTGGTGGGGCTCATGAGGAGGTGGTGGAGACCACCAGGAGGTGGTGGGGACCATGGGGAGGTGGTGGGGGCCACCAGGAGGTGATGGGGACCATGGGGAGGTGGTGGGGCTCATGAGGAGGTGCTGGGGACCATGGGACCATGGGGAGGTGGTGGGGCTCATGAGGAGGTGCTGGGGACCACCAGGAGGTGGTGGGGACCATGGGGAGGTGGTGGGGACCACCAGGAGGTGATGGGGACCATGGGGAGGTGGTGGGGGCCACCAGGAGGTGGTGGGGACCATGGGGAGGTGGTGGGGCTCATGAGGAGGTGGTGGAGACCACCAGGAGGTGGTGGGGACCATGGGGAGGTGGTGGGGGCCACCAGGAGGTGATGGGGACCATGGGGAGGTGGTGGGGCTCATGAGGAGGTGCTGGGGACCATGGGACCATGGGGAGGTGGTGGGGCTCATGAGGAGGTGCTGGGGACCACCAGGAGGTGGTGGGGACCATGGGGAGGTGGTGGGGACCACCAGGAGGTGATGGGGACCATGGGGAGGTGGTGGGGGCCACCAGGAGGTGGTGGGGACCATGGGGAGGTGGTGGGGGCCACCAGGAGGTGATGGGAACATGGGGAGGAGGTGGGGGCCACCAGGAGGTGGTGGGGACCATGGGGAGGTGGTGGAGACCACCAGGAGGTGGTGGGGACCATGGGGAGGTGGTGGGGCTCAGGAGGAGGTGCTGGGGACCACCAGGAGGTGATGGGACTCATGGGGAGGTGGTGGAGCTCATGAGGACGTGGTGGGGACCACCAGGAGGTGGTGGGGACCATGGGGAGGTGGTGGAGACCACCAGGAGGTGATGGGGCTCCTGGGGACATGGTGGAGCTCCTGGGGACCACGGGGAGGTGGTGGAGCTCCTGGGGGACCATGGGGAGGTGGTGGAGCTCCTGGGGGACCTGGTGGAGCTCCTGGGGACCACGGGGACCTGGTGGAGCTCCTGGGGAGGTGGTGGAGCTCCTGGGGGACCACGGGGAGGTGGTGGAGCTCCTGGGGAGGTGGTGGAGCTCCTGGGGGACCACGGGGAGGTGGTGGAGCTCCTGGGGAGGTGGTGGAGCTCCTGGGGGACCACGGGGAGGTGGTGGAGCTCCTGGGGGACCTGGTGGAGCTCCTGGGGACCACGGGGACCTGGTGGAGCTCCTGGGGAGGTGGTGGAGCTCCTGGGGGACCTGGTGGAGCTCCTGGGGACCACGGGGAGGTGGTGGAGCTCCTGGGGGACCTGGTGGAGCTCCTGGGGGACCACGGGGAGGTGGTGGAGCTCCTGGGGGACCTGGTGGAGCTCCTGGGGACCACGAGGAGGTGGTGGAGCTCCTGGGGAGGTGGTGGAGCTCCTGGGGGACCACGGGGAGGTGGTGGAGCTCCTGGGGAGGTGGTGGAGCTCCTGGGGGACCACGGGGAGGTGGTGGAGCTCCTGGGGGACCTGGTGGAGCTCCTGGGGACCACGGGGAGGTGGTGGAGCTCCTGGGGGACCTGTTGGAGCTCCTGGAGGACCACGGGGAGGTGGTGGAGCTCCTGGGGACCACGGGGACCTGGTGGAGCTCCTGGGGAGGTGGTGGAGCTCCTGGGGGACCTGGTGGAGCTCCTGGGGGACCACAGGGAGGTGGTGGAGCTCCTGGGGAGGTGGTGGAGCTCCTTGGGGACCACAGGGAGGTGGTGGAGCTCCTGGGGGACCTGGTGGAGCTCCTGGGGGACCACGGGGACGTGGTGGAGCTCCTGGGGGACCTGGTGGAGCTCCTGGGGGACCACGGGGAGGTGGTGGAGCTCCTGGGGGACCACAGGGAGGTGGTGGAGCTCCTGGGGGACCTGTTGGAGCTCCTGGGGGACCTGTTGGAGCTCCTGGGGGGCCACGGGGAGGTAGTGGAGCTCCCGGGGGACCTATTGGAGCTCCTGGGGGACCACGGGGAGGTGGTGGAGCTCCTGGGGGACCTGGTGGAGCTCCCGGGGGACCACGGGGAGGTGGTGGAGCTCCTGGGGGACCTGGTGGAGCTCCTGGGGAGGTGGTGGAGCTCCCGGGGGACCTGGTGGAGCTCCTGGGGGACCACGGGGAGGTGGTGGAGCTCCTGGGGGACCTGGTGGAGCTCCTGGGGAGGTGGTGGAGCTCCCGGGGGGACGTTGTGGAGCTCCCGGGGGACCAGGAGGTGCCGGGGAACCTGAGGGCCGCGAGGGGCCAGGGGGGGAGCGGCCGGGGTCTGCTCACCTTGCCCTGCAGGTGCAGGTTGTTGTTGAGGAACTCGCGCACCTCCTCGTCCGTGTCCTTCTGCACGAGGGGACGGGCCGGGGACACCTCAGGGCTTGTCCCCGAGCCCCCCGAGGTGGCCCCCAAGGAGGTCCCCGAGGTGGTCCCCCCCCACCCCACCCCACCTCAACCCACCAGGGCGTAGCGGCCCCTTGGCCAGGGCGATGAGCTCCTGGTCGGTGGGGGAGCACATGTTGAGGCCGATGGGCAACATCTTCTTGAGGGTGGCCACGATGAGCGAGGTGTGGACGGAGTAACGGTCCCCGCGGCGCTTCTTCTTCGTCCTCTCCTGCTCCGAGCCCACCCCCTGCGGGGGACAGCGAGGAGGACCTCAGGGCCACCAACCCCGGCGCCTCGGAGTCACGGGGACGGGGACGTCCCTGGTGGGACCTCAGAGCCACGAGGGTGAGGAGCATCAACACAAGGAACATCTCAGGGACGTCCCTGGTGGGACCTCAGAGCCACGAGGGTGAGGAGCATCAACACGGGGAACATCTCAGGGACGTCCCTGGTGGGACCTCAGAGCCACGAGGGTGAGGAGCATCAACACAAGGAACATCTCAGGGACGTCCCTGGTGGGACCTCAGAGCCACGAGGGTGAGGAGCATCAACACGGGGGAACATCTCAGGGACGTCCCTGAAGGGACCTCAGAGCCACGAGGGTGAGGAGCATCAACACGGGGAACATCTCAGGGACGTCCCTGGTGGGACCTCAGAGCCACGAGGGTGAGGAGCATCAACACAAGGAACATCTCAGGGACGTCCCTGGTGGGACCTCAGAGCCACGAGGGTGAGGAGCATCAACACGGGGAACATCTCAGGACGTCCCTGGTGGGACCTCAGAGCCACGAGGGTGAGGGAGCATCAACACGGGGAACATCTCAGGGACGTCCCTGGTGGGACCTCAGAGCCACGAGGGTGAGGAGCATCAACACGGGGAACATCTCAGGGACGTCCCTGGTGGGACCTCAGAGCCACGAGGGTGAGGAGCATCAACACGGGGAACATCTCAGGGACGTCCCTGGTGGGACCTCAGAGCCACGAGGGTGAGGAGCATCAACACAGGGAACATCTCAGGGACGTCCCTGGTGGGACCTCAGAGCCACGAGGGTGAGGAGCATCAACACGAGGAACATCTCAGGGACGTCCCTGGTGGGACCTCAGAGCCACGAGGGTGAGGAGCATCAACACGAGGAACATCTCAGGGACGTCCCTGGTGGGACCTCAGAGTCACGAGAGTGAGGAGCATCAACACGAGGAACATCTCAGGGACGTCCCTGGTGGGACCTCAGAGCCACGAGGGTGAGGAGCATCAACACGAGGAACATCTCAGGGACGTCCCTGGAGGGACCTCAGAGCCACGAGGGTGAGGAGCATCAACACGGGGAACATCTCAGGGACGTCCCTGGTGGGACCTCAGAGCCACGAGGGTGAGGAGCATCAACACGGGGAACATCTCAGGGACGTCCCTGGTGGGACCTCAGAACCACGAGGGTGAGGAGCATCAACACGGGGAACATCTCAGGGACGTCCCTGGAGGGACCTCAGAGCCACGAGGGTGAGGAGCATCAACATGGGGAACATCTCAGGGACGTCCCTGGTGGGACCTCAGAGCCACGAGGGTGAGGAGCATCAACACGAGGAACATCTCAGGGACGTCCCTGGTGGGACCTCAGAGTCACGAGGGTGAGGAGCATCAACACGAGGAACATCTCAGGGACGTCCCTGGTGGGACCTCAGAGTCACGAGGGTGAGGAGCATCAACACGGGGAACATCTCAGGGACCTCCCTGGAGGGACCTCAGAGCCACGAGGGTGAGGAGCATCAACACGAGGAACATCTCAGGGACGTCCCTGGTGGGACCTCAGAGTCACGAGGGTGAGGAGCATCAACATGGGGAACATCTCAGGGACGTCCCTGGTGGGACCTCAGAGCCACGAGGGTGAGGAGCATCAACACGAGGAACATCTCAGGGACGTCCCTGGTGGGACCTCAGAGTCACGAGGGTGAGGAGCATCAACACGAGGAACATCTCAGGGACGTCCCTGGTGGGACCTCAGAGCCACGAGGGTGAGGAGCATCAACACGAGGAACATCTCAGGGACGTCCCTGGTGGGACCTCAGAGCCACGAGGGTGAGGAGCATCAACACGAGGAACATCTCAGGGACGTCCCTGGTGGGACCTCAGAGCCACGAGGGTGAGGAGCATCAACACGGGGAACATCTCAGGGACGTCCCTGGTGGGACCTCAGAGCCACGAGGGTGAGGAGCATCAACACGGGGAACATCTCAGGGACCTCCCTGGAGGGACCTCAGAACCCACGAGGGTGAGGAGCATCAACATGAGGAACATCTCAGGGACGTCCCTGGTGGGACCTCAGAGCCACGAGAGTGAGGAGCATCAACACGGGGAACATCTCAGGGACGTCCCTGAAGGGACCTCAGAGCCACGAGGGTGAGGAGCATCAACATGAGGAACATCTCAGGGACGTCCCTGGTGGGACCTCAGAGCCACGAGGGTGAGGAGCATCAACACGAGGAACATCTCAGGGACGTCCCTGGTGGGACCTCAGAGCCACGAGGGTGAGGAACATCAACACGGGGAACATCTCAGGGACGTCCCTGAAGGGACCTCAGAGGCACGAGGGTGAGGAGCATCAACACGGGGAACATCTCAGGGACCTCCCTGGAGGGACCTCAGAGCCACGAGGGTGAGGAGCATCAACACGGGGAACATCTCAGGGACGTCCCTGGTGGGACCTCAGAGCCACGAGGGTGAGGAGCATCAACATGAGGAACATCTCAGGGACGTCCCTGGTGGGACCTTCAGAGCCACGAGGGTGAGGAGCATCAACACGAGGAACATCTCAGGGACGTCCCTGGAGGGACCTCAGAGCCACGAGGGTGAGGAGCATCAACACGAGGAACATCTCAGGGACCTCCCTGGTGGGACCTCAGAGCCACGAGGGTGAGGAGCATCAACACGGGGAACATCTCAGGGACGTCCCTGGTGGGACCTCAGAGCCACGAGGGTGAGGAGCATCAACACGGGGAACATCTCAGGGACGTCCCTGGTGGGACCTCAGAGCCACGAGGGTGAGGAGCATCAACACGAGGAACATCTCAGGGACGTCCCTGGTGGGACCTCAGAGTCACGAGGGTGAGGAGCATCAACACGGGGAACATCTCAGGGACGTCCCTGGTGGGACCTCAGAGCCACGAGGGTGAGGAGCATCAACACGAGGAACATCTCAGGGACCTCCCTGGTGGGACCTCAGAGTCACGAGGGTGAGGAGCATCAACACGGGGAACATCTCAGGGACGTCCCTGAAGGGACCTCAGAGCCACGAGGGTGAGGAGCATCAACACGGGGAACATCTCAGGGACGTCCCTGGAGGGACCTCAGAGCCACAAGGATGAGGAACATCAACACGAGGAACATCTCAGGGACTTCAGTGATGGGACCTCAGAGTCAGAAGGATGAGGAACATGAACACGAGGAACATCTCAGGGACGTCCCTGGAGGGACCTCAGAGCCCTAAGGGTGAGGAACATGAACACGAGGAACACCTCAGGGACGTCCCTGGAGGGACCTCAGAGCCATGAGGATGAGGAACATCAACATGAGGAATCCCTTGGATCAGGGACATCCCTGGTGGGACCTCAGAGCCACAAGGATGAGGAACATCAACACAAGGAACATCTCAGGGACTTCAGCGATGGGACCTCAGAGCCCTAAGGGTGAGGAACATCAACATCCCGATGGCACAGGGACATCTGTGAGGATGAGGAGATCCCTGGAGGGACCTCAGAGCCACAAGGATGAGGAACATCAACACGAGGAATCCCCTGGCCTGCGGACGTCCCTGGAGGGACCTCAGAGCCCTAAGGGTGAGGAACATGAGCACGAGGAACATCTCAGGGACGTCCCTGGAGGGACCTCAGAGCCATGAGGATGAGGAACATCAACATGAGGAATCCCTTGGATCAGTGACATCCCTGGTGGGACCTCAGAGCCACAAGGATGAGGAACATCAACACAAGGAACATCTCAGGGACTTCAGTGATGGGACCTCAGAGCCCTAAGGGTGAGGAACATCAACATCCCGATGGTACAGGGACGTCCATGGGGATGAGGAGATCCCTGGAGGGACCTCAAAGCCAGAAGGATGAGGAACATCAACATGAGGAACATCTCAGGGACATCCCTGGAGGGACCTCAGAGCCAGAAGAGTGTGGAACATCAACATCCCGATGGCACAGGGACTTCCGTGAGGATGAGGAGATCCCTGGAGGGACCTCAGAGCCAGAAGGATGAGGAACATCAACATGAGGAATCCCCTGGCTCGGGGACATCCCTGGAGGGACCTCAGAGCCAGAAGGATGAGGAACATCAACATGAGGAACCCCTTGGAATAGGGGCGTCCCTGGAGGGACCTCAGAGCCCTAAGGGTGAGGAGCATCAACACGAGGAACATCTCAGGGACGTCCCTGGAGGGACCTCAGAGCCACAAGGATGAGGAACATGAACACGAGGAACATCTCAGGGACATCAGTGATGGGACCTCAGAGCCACAGGGGTGAGGAACATCAACATCCCGATGGCACAGGGACATCCATGAGGATGAGGAGATCCCTGGAGGGACCTCAGAGCCAGAAGGGTGAGGAACATCAACACGAGGAACCCCTTGGATCAGGGACATCTCTGGAGGGACCTCAGAGCCAGAAGGGTGAGGAACATCAACACAAGGAATCCCCTGGCTCGGGGACATCCCTGGAGGGACCTCAGAGCCAGAAGGGTGAGGAACATCAACACGAGGAACCCCTTGGATCAGGGACATCTCTGGAGGGACCTCAGAGCCAGAAGGGTGAGGAACATCAACACGAGGAACCCCTTGGATCAGGGACATCCCTGGAGGGACCTCAGAGCCAGAAGGGTGAGGAACATCAACACGAGGAACATCTCAGGGACTTCAGTGATGGGACCTCAGAGCCACAAGGGTGAGAACATCAACACGAAGAACATCTCAGGGACGTCAGTGATGGGACCTCAGAGCCACCAGCGTGAGGGGCAGCAGAACCAAGACCCCTGTGCCACGGGGCTGGTGGCCCAGAGGCAGTGGGGACAGCAGGAGGTGGGGACACCAGGACCCGGGTTCCACGTAGCTCCAGCACCCCCAGAGCTCCTGGATGAAGCCCTGCAGGACGTCCCTGGGGGGGTCCCAGCCCCGGTGGCCCCACCGAGCAGAACCCCAGGGAGGTTTCGGGGTCCTCCTGCTAACCTGGCCGTCTCCAGACTGGGTGACGTCGCCCGCGGCCGAGCCGGGAGAGAAGAGAGAGCGTTGGGGTCCCAGGGTGGGCAGGGAGGGACGGAGACCAGGGAGAAGAGGAGTTAGGGGGCACCAGGAGGGTTGGGGGGGGCTGGAGATGCTGAGGTTGGGGAGGTTTGGGGGCACCAGGAGGGTTTGGGGGAGCTGGAGATGTTTGGGGTTGGGGGAGTTTGGGGGCACCAGGAGGGGTGGGGGGGGCTGGAGATGCTGGGGTTGGGGGGGTTTGGGGGCACCAGGAGGGGTGGGGGGGGCTGGAGATGCTGGGGTTGGGGGGGTTTGGGGGCACCAGGAGGGTTGGGGGGGGCTGGAGATGCTGGGGTTGGGGGGGTTTGGGGGCACCAGGAGGGTTGGGGGGGGCTGGAGATGTTTGGGGTTGGGGAGGTTTGGGGTCTCAGGGGGGTTCGGGGGCACCAGGAGGGTTGGGGGGAGCTGGAGATGTTTGGGGTTGGGGGAGTTTGGGGTCTCGGGGGGGGTTTGGGAGGACCAGGAGGGTTTGGGGGGGCTGGAGATGCTGAGGTTGGGGAGGTTTGGGGTCTCGGGGGGGTTCGGGGGCACCAGGAGGGTTTGGGGGGGCTGGAGATGTTTGGGGTTGGGGGAGTTTGGGGTCTCAGGGGGGTTCGGGGGCACCAGGAGGGTTTGGGGGAGCTGGAGATGTTGGGGTTGGGATCTCAGGGGGGTTCGGGGGCACCAGGAACATTGGGATGGATGGAGATGTTTGGGGTCTCGGGTGGGTTTGAGGGCTTGGGGGAGCTGGAGATGTTTGGGGTTGGGGGGGTTTGGGGTCTCGGGGGGGTTTGGGGGCACCAGGAGGGTTTGAGGGGGGCTGGAGATGCTGAGGTTGGGGGGGTTTGGGGTCTCGGGGGGGTTTGGGAGGACCAGGAGGGTTTGGGGGGGCTGGAGATGTTTGGGGTTGGGATCTCAGGGGGGTTCGGGGGCACCAGGAACATTGGGATGGATGGAGATGTTTGGGGTCTCGGGTGGGTTTGAGGGTTTGGGGGAGCTGGAGATGTTTGGGGTTGGGGGGGTTTGGGGTCTCGGGGGGGTTCGGGGGCACCAGGAGGGTTTGGGGGGGCTGGAGATGTTGGGGTTGGGATCTCAGGGGGGTTCGGGGGCACCAGGAACATTGGGATGGATGGAGATGTTTGGGGTCTCGGGTGGGTTTGAGGGTTTGGGGGAGCTGGAGATGTTTGGGGTTGGGGGGGTTTGGGGTCTCGGGGGGGTTCGGGGGCACCAGGAGGGTTTGGGGGAGCTGGAGATGTTGGGGTTGGGATCTCAGGGGGGTTCGGGGGCACCAGGAACATTGGGATGGATGGAGATGTTTGGGGTCTCGGGTGGGTTTGAGGGTTTGGAGGGGCTGGAGATGTTTGGGGTTGGGGGGGTTTGGGGTCTCGGGGGGGTTTGGGGGGCACCAGGAGGACTCGGGGCGCAGGAGGAGGTGGCCCTGGGGGTCACCTTGGCCATCTTGCTCTTGCTGTCGGCCGTCAGGAAGGACATGTTGTTGATCTCGTTCTGCACCACGAAGTTCTGCTCCTCACGCTTGAAGTTCTGCAGGAGGGAGGGTGGAGGACGTGGGGCCTCTTCCCAGGTCCCTCTGGGCCACCGACCCCTCCGGTAGCCACCCCGGGGCTTCCCGGTGGCCCCCGGACTCACGTGGGACTTGGACCAGTAGATGAAGACCTCGCCGACCATGCGGAAAAGCTCCTCGGCGTCCGCGTTGGGCTCCGTCAGCCACTTGGCCCTGGGGGAACGCGGCCACCGGTGGGTCCCCGTGGCCACCACCGGTGGGTGCCGGTGGCCACCATCGGTGGGACCTCGTGGCCACCGTCAGTGAGACCCTTTGCCATCATAGGTGGATCTCCATGGCCACCATCAATGGGTCCCCGTGGCCACCAAGGGTGGATATCCGTGGCCACCATTCATAGCTCCCTGTGACCACCACCCATAGATCTCCATGGCCACCACCCATAGATCTCCATGACCACCATCCATAGATCTCCATGGCCACCATCCCTAGATCTCCATGACCACCATCCATAGATCTCCATGGCCACCATCCCTAGATCTCCATGACCACCATACTTAGATGTCCATGGCCACCATCCCTAGATCTCCATGGCCACCATCTATAGATCTCCATGGCCACCACCCATAGATCTCCATGGCCACCATCTATAGATCTCCATGACCACCATCCATAGATCTCCATGGCCACCATCCATAGATCTCCATGACCACCATCCCTAGATCTCCATGACCACCATACTTAGATGTCCATGGCCACCATCCCTAGATCTCCATGGCCACCATCTATAGATCTCCATGGCCACCATCCATAGATCTCCATGGCCACCATCCATAGATCTCCATGACCACCATCCATAGATCTCCATGGCCACCATCCATAGATCTCCATGGCCACCATCCCTAGATCTCCATGACCACCATCCATAGATCTCCATGGCCACCATCCCTAGATCTCCATGGCCACCATCTATAGATCTCCATGGCCACCACCCATAGATCTCCATGGCCACCATCCATAGATCTCCATGGCCACTATCCATAGATCTCCATGACCACCATCCATAGATCTCCATGGCCACCATCCATAGATCTCCATGGGCACCATCCATAGATCTCCATGGCCACCATCCATAGATCTCCATGGGCACCATCCATAGATCTCCATGGCCACCATCCATAGATCTCCATGGGCACCACCCATAGATCTCCATGGCCACCACCCATAGATCTCCATGACCACCATCCCTAGATCTCCATGGCCACAATCCATAGATCTCCATGGCCACCATCCATAGATCTCCATGGCCACCACCCATAGATCTCCATGGCCACCATCCATAGATCTCCATGGCCACCATCCATAGATCTCCATGGCCACCATCCATAGATCTCCATGGCCACCATCCATAGATCTCCATGGCCACCATCCATAGATCTCCATGGGCACCACCCATAGATCTCCATGGCCACCATCCATAGATCTCCATGGCCACCACCCATAGATCTCCATGGCCACCATCCCTAGATCTCCATGGCCACCACCCATAGATCTCCATGGCCACCACCCATAGATCTCCATGGCCACCATCCATAGATCTCCATGACCACCATCCATAGATCTCCATGGCCACCATCCATAGATCTCCATGGGCACCACCCATAGATCTCCATGGCCACCATCCATAGATCTCCATGGCCACCACCCATAGATCTCCATGGCCACCATCCCTAGATCTCCATGGCCACCACCCATAGATCTCCATGGCCACCACCCATAGATCTCCATGGGCACCATCCATAGATCTCCATGACCACCATCCATAGATCTCCATGGCCACCATCCATAGATCTCCATGGGCACCACCCATAGATCTCCATGGCCACCATCCATAGATCTCCATGGCCACCACCCATAGATCTCCATGGCCACCATCCCTAGATCTCCATGGCCACCACCCATAGATCTCCATGGCCACCACCCATAGATCTCCATGGCCACCATCCATAGATCTCCATGACCACCATCCATAGATCTCCATGGCCACTATCCATAGATCTCCATGGCCACCATCCATAGATCTCCATGGCCACCATCCCTAGATCTCCATGGCCACCATCCATAGATCTCCATGGCCACCATCCATAGATCTCCATGGCCACCATCCATAGATCTCCATGACCACCACCCATAGATCTCCATGGCCACCACCCATAGATCTCCATGGCCACCACCCATAGATCTCCATGACCACCATCCATAGATCTCCATGGCCACCATCCCTAGATCTCCATGGCCACCATCCCTAGATCTCCATGGCCACCATCCATAGATCTCCATGACCACCATCCATAGATCTCCATGACCACCATCCATAGATCTCCATGGCCACCACCCATAGATCTCCATGGCCACCATCCATAGATCTCCATGTCCACCATCCATAGATCTCCATGACCACCACCCATAGATCTCCATGACCACCATCCATAGATCTCCATGGCCACCATCCATAGATCTCCATGACCACCATCCATAGATCTCCATGGCCACCACCCATAGATCTCCATGGCCACCATCCATAGATCTCCATGACCACCATCCCTAGATCTCCATGGCCACCACCCATAGATCTCCATGACCACCACCCATAGATCTCCATGGCCACCATCCCTAGATCTCCATGGCCACCACCCATAGATCTCCATGACCACCATCCACAGATCTCCATGACCACCATCCCTAGATCTCCATGACCACCATCCATAGATCTCCATGGCCACCACCCATAGATCTCCATGACCGCCACCCATAGATCTCCATGACCACCATCCATAGATCTCCATGGCCACCACCCCTGGATCCCCGTGGCCACCACCCCTAGATCCCCGTGGCCACCACTCCTAGATCCCCGTGGCCACCGCCCCTGGATCCCCGTGGCCACCACCCATAGATCTCCATGACCACCACCCATAGATCTCCATGACCACCACCCATAGCTCTCCATGACCACCATCCCTAGATCTCCATGGCCACCATCCATAGATCTCCATGACCACCACCCATAGATCTCCATGACCACCACCCATAGCTCTCCATGGCCACCATCCCTAGATCTCCATGGCCACCATCCATAGATCTCCATGACCACCACCCATAGCTCTCCATGGCCACCATCCCTAGATCTCCATGGCCACCATCCATAGATCTCCATGACCACCATCCCTAGATCTCCATGGCCACCACCCATAGATCTCCATGACCACCACCCATAGCTCTCCATGGCCACCACCCATAGCTCTCCATGGCCACCATCCCTAGATCTCCATGGCCACCACCCATAGATCTCCATGACCACCATCCATAGATCTCCATGGCCACCATCCATAGATCTCCATGGCCACCATCCATAGATCTCCATGGCCACCACCCATAGATCTCCATGACCACCACCCATAGATCTCCATGGCCACCATCCATAGATCTCCATGGCCACCATCCATAGATCTCCATGGCCACCACCCATAGATCTCCATGGCCACCACCCATAGATCTCCATGACCACCATCCATAGATCTCCATGGCCACCATCCATAGATCTCCATGACCACCATCCATAGATCTCCATGGCCACTATCCATAGATCTCCATGGCCACCATCCATAGATCTCCATGACCACCATCCCTAGATCTCCATGGCCACCACCCATAGATCTCCATGACCACCATCCATAGATCTCCATGGCCACTATCCATAGATCTCCATGGCCACCATCCATAGATCTCCATGGCCACCATCCATAGATCTCCATGGCCACCATCCATAGATCTCCATGGCCACCATCCATAGATCTCCATGGCCACCACCCATAGATCTCCATGGCCACCACCCATAGATCTCCATGACCACCACCCATAGCTCTCCATGGCCACCATCCATAGATCTCCATGGCCACCACCCATAGATCTCCATGACCACCATCCATAGATCCCCGTGGCCACCGCCCCTAGATCTCCATGGCCACCACCCATAGATCTCCATGACCACCACCCATAGCTCTCCATGGCCACCATCCATAGATCTCCATGGCCACCACCCATAGATCTCCATGACCACCATCCATAGATCCCCGTGGCCACCGCCCCTAGATCTCCATGGCCACCGCCCATAGATCTCCATGGCCACCACCCCTGGATCCCCGTGGCCACCACACCTGGATCCCCGTGGCCACCACTCCTAGATCCCCGTGGGCACCGCCCCTGGATCCCCGTGGCCACCATCCATAGATCTCCATGACCACCATCCCTAGATCTCCATGACCACCACCCATAGATCTCCATGACCACCATCCCTAGATCTCCATGGCCACCACCCATAGATCTCCATGGCCACCATCCATAGATCTCCATGACCACCACCCATAGATCTTCATGACCACCATCCCTAGATCTCCATGGCCACCACCCATAGATCTCCATGACCACCACCCATAGATCTCCATGACCACCACCCATAGCTCTCCATGGCCACCATCCATAGATCTCCATGGCCACCACCCATAGATCTCCATGACCACCATCCATAGATCCCCGTGGCCACCGCCCCTAGATCTCCATGGCCACCACCCATAGATCTCCATGGCCACCACCCCTGGATCCCCGTGGCCACCACCCCTGGATCCCCGTGGCCACCACTCCTAGATCCCCGTGGGCACCGCCCCTGGATCCCCGTGGCCACCATCCATAGATCTCCATGACCACCATCCCTAGATCTCCATGACCACCATCCCTAGATCTCCATGGCCACCATCCCTAGATCTCCATGACCACCACCCATAGATCTCCATGACCACCATCCCTAGATCTCCATGGCCACCACCCATAGATCTCCATGGCCACCATCCCTAGATCTCCATGACCACCATCCCTAGATCTCCATGACCACCATCCCTAGATCTCCATGGCCACCATCCATAGATCTCCATGGCCACCATCCATAGATCTCCATGACCACCACCCATAGCTCTCCATGGCCACCATCCCTAGATCTCCATGGCCACCATCCATAGATCTCCATGACCACCACCCATAGATCTCCATGACCACCATCCCTAGATCTCCATGGCCACCATCCATAGATCTCCATGACCACCACCCATAGATCTCCATGACCACCATCCATAGATCTCCATGACCACCATCCCTAGATCTCCATGGCCACCACCCATAGCTCTCCATGACCACCATCCCTAGATCTCCATGGCCACCATCCATAGATCTCCATGGCCACCACCCATAGATCTCCATGACCACCATCCCTAGATCTCCATGGCCACCACCCATAGCTCTCCATGACCACCATCCCTAGATCTCCATGGCCACCATCCATAGATCTCCATGGCCACCACCCATAGATCTCCATGACCACCACCCATAGCTCTCCATGGCCACCATCCCTAGATCTCCATGACCACCATCCATAGATCTCCATGACCACCACCCATAGATCTCCATGACCACCATCCCTAGATCTCCATGGCCACCATCCATAGATCTCCATGACCACCACCCATAGATCTCCATGACCACCATCCATAGATCTCCATGACCACCATCCCTAGATCTCCATGGCCACCACCCATAGCTCTCCATGACCACCATCCCTAGATCTCCATGGCCACCATCCATAGATCTCCATGGCCACCACCCATAGATCTCCATGACCACCATCCATAGATCTCCATGGCCACTATCCATAGATCTCCATGGGCACCACCCATAGATCTCCATGACCACCATCCATAGATCTCCATGGCCACCATCCATAGATCTCCATGGCCACCATCCATAGATCTCCATGGCCACCATCCATAGATCTCCATGGCCACCACCCATAGATCTCCATGGCCACCACCCATAGATCTCCATGACCACCATCCATAGATCTCCATGGCCACCATCCATAGATCTCCATGGCCACCATCCATAGATCTCCATGGCCACCATCCATAGATCTCCATGGCCACCACCCATAGATCTCCATGGCCACCACCCATAGATCTCCATGACCACCATCCATAGATCTCCATGGCCACCATCCATAGATCTCCATGGCCACCATCCATAGATCTCCATGGGCACCATCCATAGATCTCCATGACCACCATCCATAGATCTCCATGGCCACCACCCATAGATCTCCATGGCCACCATCCATAGATCTCCATGGCCACCACCCATAGATCTCCATGGCCACCACCCATAGATCTCCATGACCACCATCCATAGATCTCCATGGCCACCACCCATAGATCTCCATGGCCACAATCCATAGATCTCCATGGCCACTATCCATAGATCTCCATGACCACCATCCATAGATCTCCATGGCCACCATCCATAGATCTCCATGGCCACCATCCATAGATCTCCATGGCCACCATCCCTAGATCTCCATGGCCACCATCCATAGATCTCCATGACCACCATCCATAGATCTCCATGGCCACCACCCATAGATCTCCATGGCCACCACCCATAGATCTCCATGACCACCATCCATAGATCTCCATGGCCACCATCCATAGATCTCCATGGCCACCATCCATAGATCTCCATGGCCACCATCCATAGATCTCCATGGCCACCATCCATAGATCTCCATGGCCACCACCCATAGATCTCCATGGCCACCACCCATAGATCTCCATGACCACCATCCATAGATCTCCATGGCCACTATCCATAGATCTCCATGGCCGCCATCCATAGATCTCCATGGCCGCCATCCCTAGATCTCCATGACCACCATCCATAGATCTCCATGGCCACTATCCATAGATCTCCATGGCCACCATCCATAGATCTCCATGGCCACCATCCATAGATCTCCATGGCCACCACCCATAGATCTCCATGGCCACCATCCATAGATCTCCATGACCACCATCCATAGATCTCCATGGCCACCATCCATAGATCTCCATGACCACCATCCATAGATCTCCATGGCCACCACCCATAGATCTCCATGGCCACCATCCATAGATCTCCATGACCACCATCCATAGATCTCCATGGCCACCATCCATAGATCTCCATGGCCACCACCCATAGATCTCCATGACCACCATCCATAGATCTCCATGGCCACCATCCATAGATCTCCATGGCCACCACCCATAGATCTCCATGACCACCATCCATAGATCTCCATGGCCACCATCCATAGATCTCCATGGCCACCACCCATAGATCTCCATGACCACCATCCATAGATCTCCATGGCCACCACCCATAGATCTCCATGGCCACCATCCATAGATCCCCGTGGCCACAACCCATAGATCTCCATGACCACCATCCATAGATCCCCGTGGCCACCGCCCCTAGATCTCCATGGCCACCACCCATAGATCTCCATGGCCACCATCCATAGATCCCCGTGGCCACCACCCATAGATCTCCATGGCCACCATCCCTGGATCCCTGTGGCCACCGCCCCTGGATCCCCGTGGCCACCGCCCCTAGATCTCCATGACCACCATCCCTGGATCCCCGTGGCCAGCGCCCCTAGATCCCCGTGTCCACCACCCCTGGATCCCCGTGGCCACCGCCCCTGGATCCCCGTGGCCAGCGCCCCTGGATCCCCGTGTCCACCGCCCCTAGATCCCCGTGGCCACCGCCCCTGGATCCCCGTGTCCACCGCCCCTGGATCCCCGTGGCCACCGCCCCTGGATCCCCGTGGCCATCACCCCTGGATCCCCGTGGCCACCGCCCCTGGATCCCCGTGGCCATCACCCCTGGATCCCCGTGGCCATCACCCCTGGATCCCCGTGGCCCCCCTCTCCGTGCCCCCCCCGGGGGCCCCCGTGGCTCACCGGCTGTTGTCCACGTAGCGGATGAGCAGCGGGTAGAGGGCGTAGAGGTCGCGGCAGAGGACGCAGAACTCGTCGCGCACCAGCAGCTCGGCGCCCTCGGCCTCCGCCTTGGCCTCCAGCCGCAGCTGCTCCTCCTCGGCCACCACCTTGCCCGCCCGCTTCTTCAGCTTCTCCAGGGTGGGAATGAAGTGCGAGCGCAGCAGCTCCGGCCGCGCCTTGGCCACGATGGGCTGCGCGAAGACTGCGGGGACACCGCAACCTCCCTGGGGCCACCGCAACCTCCCTGGGGCCACCGCAACCTCCCTGGGGCCACCAGAACCTCACTGGGGCCACCGCAACCTCCCTGGGGCCACCGCAACCTCCCTGGGGCCACCGCAACCTCCCTGGGGCCACTACAACCTCCCTGGGGCCACCAGAACCTCCCTGGGGCCACCGCAACCTCCCTGGGGCCACCAGAACCTCCCTGGGGCCATCAGAACCTCCCTGGGGCCACCACAACCTCCCTGGGGCCATCAGAACCTCACTGGGGCCACCAGAACCTCACTGGGGCCACCACAACCTCCCTGGGGCCATCAGAACCTCACTGGGGCCACCGCAACCTCCCTGGGGCCACCAGAACCTCACTGGGGCCATCAGAACCTCCCTGGGGCCACCGCAACCTCCCTGGGGCCATCAGAATCTCCCTGGGGCCACCGCAACCTCCCTGGGGCCACCGCAACCTCCCTGGGGCCACCGCAACCTCCCTGGGGCCACCAGAACCTCACTGGGGCCATCAGAACCTCCCTGGGGCCACCGCAACCTCCCTGGGGCCACTACAACCTCCCTGGGGCCACCGCAACCTCCCTGGGGCCACCAGAACCTCCCTGGGGCCACCAGAACCTCACTGGGGCCACCAGAACCTCACTGGGGCCACCGCAACCTCCCTGGGGCCACTACAACCTCCCTGGGGCCACCAGAACCTCCCTGGGGCCACCAGAACCTCACTGGGGCCACCGCAACCTCCCTGGGGCCACCGCAACCTCCCTGGGGCCACCGCAACCTCCCTGGGGCCACCGCAACCTCCCTGGGGCCATCAGAACCTCCCTGGGGCCATCAGAACCTCCATGGGGCCATCAGAACCTCCCTGGGGCCACCGCAACCTCCCTGGGGCCACCGCAACCTCCCTGGGGCCACCGCAACCTCCCTGGGGCCATCAGAACCTCCCTGGGGCCACCAGGACCATCCCAGCATCCACCCGGGGCCATCAGAACGTCCATGGGACCATCAGAACCTCCCTGGGACCATCAGAACCATCCCAGCATCCACCTGGGGCCACCAGAACCTCCCTGGGGCCATCAGAACCTCCCTGGGGCCACCACAACCTCCCTGGGGCCACCACAACCTCCCTGGGGCCACCGCAACCTCCCTGGGGCCATCAGAACCTCCTTGGGGCCACCGCAACCTCCCTGGGGCCACCGCAACCTCCCTGGGGCCACCGCAACCTCCCTGGGGCCACCAGAACCTCACTGGGGCCACCGCAACCTCCCTGGGGCCACCAGAACCTCCCTGGGGCCACCGCAACCTCCCTGGGGCCATCAGAACCTCCCTGGGGCCACCAGGACCATCCCAGCATCCACCCGGGGCCATCAGAACATCCATGGGGCCACCAGAACCATCCCAGCATTCACCCGGGGCCATCAGAACGTCCATGGGACCATCAGAACCTCCCTGGGACCATCAGAACCATCCCAGCATCCACCTGGGGCCACCGCAACCTCCCTGGGGCCACCGCAACCTCCCTGGGGCCACCGCAACCTCCCTGGGGCCATCAGAACCTCCCTGGGGCCACCACAACCTCCCTGGGGCCATCAGAACCTCCCTGGGGCCACTACAACCTCCCTGGGGCCACCAGAACCTCACTGGGGCCATCAGAACCTCCCTGGGGCCACCACAACCTCCCTGGGGCCACCAGAACCTCACTGGGGCCATCAGAACCTCCCTGGGGCCATCAGAACCTCCCTGGGGCCATCAGAACCTCCCTGGGGCCACCGCAACCTCCCTGGGGCCACCACAACCTCCCTGGGGCCACCGCAACCTCCCTGGGGCCATCAGAACCTCCCTGGGGCCACCACAACCTCCCTGGGGCCACCACAACCTCCCTGGGGCCATCAGAACCTCCCTGGGGCCATCAGAACCTCCCTGGGGCCACCGCAACCTCCCTGGGGCCATCAGAACCTCCCTGGGGCCATCAGAACCTCCCTGGGGTCACCACAACCTCCCTGGGGCCACCAGAACCTCCCTGGGGCCACCAGAACCTCCCTGGGGCCACCACAACCTCCCTGGGGCCACCACAACCTCCCTGGGGCCACCACAACCTCCCTGGGGCCACCGCAACCTCCCTGGGGCCATCAGAACCTCCCTGGGGCCACCACAACCTCCCTGGGGCCACCAGGACCATCCCAGCATCCACCCGGGGACATCAGAACGTCCATGGGACCATCAGAACCTCCCTGGGACCATCAGAACCTCCCTGGGACCATCAGAACCATCCCAGCATCCACCTGGGGCCACCAGAACCTCCCTGGGGCCATCAGAACCTCCCTGGGGCCACCACAACCTCCCTGGGGCCACCACAACCTCCCTGGGGCCACCAGGACCTCCCTGGGGCCACCACAACCTCCCTGGGACCATCAGAACCTCCCTGGGGCCACCAGGACCATCCCAGCATCCACCCGGGGCCACCAGAACGTCCATGGGACCATCAGAACCTCCCTGGGACCACCAGAACCTCCATGGGACCATCAGAACCATCCCAGCATCCACCCAGGGCCACCAGAACCTCCATGGGGCCACCAGAACCTCCCTGGGGCCACCAGAACCATCCCAGCATCCACCCGGGGCCACCAGAACCTCCCTGGGGCCATCAGAACCTCCATGGGGCCACCACAACCTCCCTGGGGCCACCAGAATCATCCCAGCATCCACCCGGGGCCACCAGAACCTCCATGGGACCATCAGAACCATCCCAGCATCCACCCGGGGCCACCAGAACCTCCCTGGGGCCACCAGAACCATCCCAGCATCCACCTGGGGCCACCAGAACCTCCCTGGGGTCACCAGAACCATCCTGGCATCTACCCGGGGCCACTGTGGGCCCATCCGTGGCCACCACCTGCATCCCTGGAGATCCCCAGGGCCACCATGGGACCATCTGTGGCCACCGCGGGCCCATCTGTGGCCACCATCACCCTCCCTGGAGATCTCCAGGGCCACCATGAGACCATCTATGGCCACCATGGGAACATCCGTGGCCACCATGGGACCATCTGTGGCCACCACAGGCCCATCTGTGGCCACCATCACCCTCTCTGGTGATTCCCGGGGCCACCATGGGACCATCTGTGGCCACCATCACCCTCCCTGGAGATCTCCAGGGCCACCATGAGACCATCTACGGCCACCATGGGACCATCTGTGGCCACCATGGGACCATCTATGGCCACCATGGGACCATCCGTGGCCACTATCACCCTTCCTGGAGATCCCCGGGGCCACCATGGGACCATCCATGGCCACCACCCCCATCCCTGGAGATCTCCAGGGCCACCATGAGACCATCCATGGCCACCATGAGACCATCTATGGCCACCATGAGACCACCTATGGCCACCATGGGACCATCCGTGACCACCACCCTCCTCCCTGGAGATCTCCATGGCCACCATGGGACCATCTATGGCCACCGTGGGACCATCCGTGGCCACTATCACCCTTCCTGGAGATCCCCGGGGCCACCATGGGACCATCTGTGGCCACCATCACCCTCCCTGGAGATCTCCAGGGCCACCATGGGACCATCTATGGCCACCGTGGGACCATCCGTGGCCACTATCACCCTTCCTGGAGATCCCCGGGGCCACCATGGGACCATCTGTGGCCACCATCACCCTCCCTGGAGATCTCCAGGGCCACCATGGGACCATCTATGGCCACCGTGGGACCATCCGTGGCCACTATCACCCTTCCTGGAGATCCCCGGGGCCACCATGGGACCATCTGTGGCCACCATCACCCTCCCTGGAGATCTCCAGGGCCACCATGGGACCATCTATGGCCACCGTGGGACCATCCGTGGCCACTATCACCCTTCCTGGAGATCCCCGGGGCCACCATGGGACAATCTGTGGCCACCATCACCCTCCCTGGAGATCTCCAGGGCCACCATGAGACCACCCATGGCCACCATGCGACCATCTGTGGCCATCATGGGACCATCTCCGGCCACCATGAGACCATCTACGGCCACCATGTGACCATCCATGGCCACCACGGGCCCATCCGTGGCCGCCCCCCCCCCCTCCCTGGCGATCCCCGGGGCCACCGGCACGCCCGAGGGACCCAAGAGCACCACCTCAAGCCCCGCTGTGGCCACCAAGCCCGCCTTGGGGCCACCGGGAGCTGCCCACCCCGTCCCTCAAGGAGGTCACCCGGGCCACCTCCACCCACCCGCCAGGCGCTTCATCCAGGAGGCCTCGTCGATGCCCAGGTTGTTGACCACGATGCGGAGGATGTTGCCCAGGAGGGCGTTGAGGTGGTGGCCGGTGACGGCCGTGGGCCAGGGGCCCTGGGCCAGCGCCTCGGGGCCCCGTTCCCACCAGCGGGGCAGGTAGCTGCAGAGCATGGGCAGCGTCACCTCGATGACGTGGGGCATCTCGGTGTAACGAGCCCCCGACTCGGCCAGCGCCCCGATGCTGCCCATCAGCTGCTCCAGCGGCGGCACGTCCGGGCACATCTCCTCCACGCGGCTCGGCAGGCCCAGCACTGCGGGACACGGGGACACGGGGACACGGGGACATGGGGACATGGAGGAACATCTCCTCAACATCTCCTCCACGCGGCTCGGCAGGCCCAGCACTGCGGGACACGGGGACACGGGGACACGGGGACGTGGGGAGGTGGAGGAACATCTCCTCAACATCTCCTCAACATCTCCTCAACACGGCTCGGCAGGCCCAGCACTGCGGGACACGGGGACACGGGGACACGGGGACATGGAGGAACATCTCCTCAACATCTCCTCCACGCGGCTCGGCAGGCCCAGCACTGCGGGACACGGGGACATGGAGGAACATCTCAACATCTCCTCAACATCTCCTCAACATGGCTTGAGAGGCCCAGGACTGGGGGACACGGGGACACGGGGACATGGGGACATGGAGGAACATCTCAACATCTCCTCAACATCTCCTCAACATGGCTTGAGAGGCCCAGGACTGGGGGACACGGGGACACGGGGACATGGAGGAACATCTCCTCAACATCTCCTCCACGCGGCTCGGCAGGCCCAGCACTGCGGGACACGGGGACACAGGGACACGGGGACATGGGGAGGTGGAGGAACATCTCCTCAACATCTCCTCAACATCTCCTCAACATGGCTTGAGAGGCCCAGGACTGGGGGACATGGGGACACGGGGACACGGAGGAACATCTCAACATCTCCTCAACATCTCCTCAACACGGCTTGAGAGGCCCAGGACTGGGGGACATGGGGACACGGGGACATGGAGGAACATCTCCTCAACATCTCCTCAACATCTCCTCAACACAGCTTGAGAGGCCCAGCACTGTGGGACACGGGGACACGGGGACATGGAGGAACATCTCCTTAACATCTCCTCCACGCGGCTCGGCAGGCCCAGCACTGCGGGACACGGGGACACGGGGACACGGGGACATGGGGACATGGGGACATGGAGGAACATCTCCTCAACATCTCCTCAACACGGCTTGGGAGGCCCAGGACTGAGAGACACGGGGACACGGAGATGAGGAGCAGATGGAGATGAGGAGGACACGGGGGGCAAGGGGGGACACGGAGGGGGGACACGGGGACAGGGGGACATGGAGGAACATCTCCTCAACATCTCCTCAACACGGCTTGGGAGGCCCAGGACTGAGAGACACGGGGACACGGAGATGAGGAGCAGATGGAGACGAGGAGGACACAGGGGGCAAGGGGGGACACGGAGGGGGGACACGGGGACAGGGGGACGTGGAGATGAGGAGCAGATGGAGACGAGGAGGACACGGGGGACCAGGGGGGACACGGAGGGGGGACACGGGGACAGGGGGACACGGAGATGAGGAGCAGATGGAGACGAGGAGGACACGGGGGACCAGGGGGGACACGGAGGGGGGACACGGGGACAGGGGGCCGGGGGCGGGGGGGCGGGGGGCCCTCACCGGCGCGCTCGCGGGGGCTCTTGGTGCTGTAGACGGAGCAGGGGTTGCAGCCGTCGAGCTGCGGCTCCAGGAACGCGACCGGCATGGCGGCCGCCAACCGCGCCAAACACTCGCCCAGCGCCGGGCGCTGCCTGAGGGCACCGGTCACCGCGGGGACCCCACGGGGACACCCCCGGGGACACCCCACGGGGACACCCCACGGGGACACGGGGACACCCCAGGGGGACAGAGGGACACCCCAGGGACACCCCATGGGGACAGAGGGAC
This sequence comes from Clamator glandarius, assembly GCA_033459285.1. Classification (NCBI taxonomy): domain Eukaryota; kingdom Metazoa; phylum Chordata; class Aves; order Cuculiformes; family Cuculidae; genus Clamator; species Clamator glandarius. The sequence continues at coordinate 8,605 of JAUNZM010001060.1, read as the reverse complement.
ACCCCAGGGACACCCCATGGGGACACCCCACGGGGACACGGGGACACCCCACAGGGACACCCCATGGGGACACCCCACGGGGACACGGGGACACCCCAGGGGGACAGAGGGACACCCCAGGGACACCCCATGGGGACAGAGGGACACTCCAGGGACACCCCATGGGGACACCCCACGGGGACACGGGGACACCCCCGGGGACACCCTGCGGGGACACCCCACGGGACACCCCACGGGACACCCCACGGGGACACCCCCGGGGACACGGGGACACCCCATGGGGACAGAGGGACACCCCAGGGACACCCCATGGGGACACCCCACGGGGACACGGGGACACCCCACAGGGACACCCCATGGGGACACCCCAGGGACACCCCACGGGGACACCCCACGGGGACACCCCAGGGGGACAGAGGGACACCCCAGGGACACCCCATGGGGACAGAGGGACACTCCAGGGACACCCCATGGGGACACCCCACGGGGACACGGGGACACCCCCGGGGACACCCTGCGGGGACACCCCACGGGACACCCCACGGGACACCCCACGGGGACACCCCCGGGGACACGGGGACACCCCATGGGGACAGAGGGACACCCCAGGGACACCCCATGGGGACACCCCCAGGGACACGGGGACACCCCATGGGGACAGAGGGACACCCTGCGGGGACACCCCACGGGACACCCCATGGGGACACCCCATGGGGACACCCCACGGGGACACCCCCGGGGACACGGGGACACCCCATGGGGACAGAGGGACACCCCAGGGACACCCCATGGGGACACCCCACGGGGACACGGGGACACCCCACAGGGACACCCCATGGGGACACCCCACGGGGACACCCCCGGGGACACGGGGACACCCCATGGGGACAGAGGGACACCCCAGGGACACCCCATGGGGACACCCCACGGGGACACGGGGACACCCCACAGGGACACCCCATGGGGACACCCCACGGGACACCCCACGGGGACACCCCACGGGGACACGGGGACACCCCAGGGGGACAGAGGGACACCCCAGGGACACCCCATGGGGACAGAGGGACACTCCAGGGACACCCCATGGGGACACCCTGCGGGGACACAGGGACACCCCCGGGGACACCCCGTGGGGACACCCCATGGGGACACCCCCGGGGACACCCTGCAGGGACACCCCACGGGGACACCCCACGGGGACACGGGGACACCCCAGGGGGACAGAGGGACACCCCAGGGACACCCCATGGGGACAGAGGGACACTCCAGGGACACCCCATGGGGACACCCTGCGGGGACACGGGGACACCCCACAGGGACACCCCATGGGGACACCCCATGGGGACACCCCCGGGGACACCCTGCAGGGACACCCCACGGGGACACGGGGACACCCCACAGGGACACCCCACGGGACACCCCACGGGGACACCCCACGGGACACCCCACAGGGACACCCCACGGGGACACGGGGACACCCCAGGGGGACAGAGGGACACCCCAGGGACACCCCATGGGGACACCCTGCGGGGACACAGGGACACCCCAGGGACACCCCACAGGGACACCCCATGGGGACACAGGGACACCCCGCGGGGACACAGGGACACCCAGGGACACCCCAGGGACACCCCACTGGGACACCCCACACGGACACCCCAGGGACACCCCAGGGACACCCCACAGGGACACAGGGAAACCCAGGAACACCCCAGGGACACCCCACTGGGACACCCCACAGGGACACCCCAGGGACACCCCACAGGGACACCCCACAGGGACACAGGGACACCCAGGGACACCCCGCGGGGACCCAGGGACATCCCACAGGGACACAGGGACACCCCACAGGGACACCCCACAGGGACACAGGGACACCCCAGGGGGACACAGGGACACCCCAGACCCATAAGTGCCCCAAGGTCACCCCAGGCCCAAGATCACCCCAAAGCCACCTCAAGGCCACCTCAGACCCATGGGGACCCCAAGGACACCCCAAGGACACCCCAAGGACACCCCCAGGACACCCCAGGGACACCTCAGACCCATGGGGACCCCGAGGACACCCCAAGGACACCCTAAGGACACCCCCAGGGACACCCCAGGGACACCTCAGACCCATGGGGACCCCAAGGACACCCCAAGGACACCCCAAGGACACCCCCAGGACACCCCAGACCCATGAGTGCCCCAAGGTCACCCCAGGCCCAAGATCACCCCAAAGCCACCTCAAGGCCACCTCAGACCCATGGGGACCCCAAGGACACCCCAGGGACACCCCAGGGACACCTCAGACCCATGGGGACCCCAAGGACACCCCAAGGACACCCCAAGGACACCCCCGGGGACACCCCAGGGACATCTCAGACCCATGGGGACCCCAAGGACACCCCAAGGACACCCCAAGGACACCCCAGGGACACCTCAGACCCATGGGGACCCCAAGGACACCCCAGGGACACCCCAGGGACACCTCAGACCCATGGGGACCCCAAGGACACCCCAAGGACACCCCAAGGACACCCCCGGGGACACCCCAGGGACATCTCAGACCCATGGGGACCCCAAGGACACCCCAAGGACACCCCAAGGACACCCCCGGGGACACCCCAGGGACATCTCAGACCCATGGGGACCCCAAGGACACCCCAAGGACACCCCAAGGACACCCCAGGGACACCTCAGACCCATGGGGACCCCAAGGACACCCCAAGGACACCCCAAGGACACCCCCAGGGACACCCTAGGGACACCTCAGACCCATGGGGACCCCAAGGACACCCCAAGGACACCCCAAGGACACCCCCAGGGACACCCCAGGGACACCTCAGACCCATGGGGACCCCAAGGACACCCCAAGGACACCCCAAGGACACCCCCGGGGACACCCCAGGGACATCTCAGACCCATGGGGACCCCAAGGACACCCCAAGGACACCCCAAGGACACCCCCGGGGACACCCCAGGGACATCTCAGACCCATGGGGACCCCAAGGACACCCCAAGGACACCCCAAGGACACCCCAGGGACACCTCAGACCCATGGGGACCCCAAGGACACCCCAGGGACACCCCAGGGACACCTCAGACCCATGGGGACCCCAAGGACACCCCAAGGACACCCCAAGGACACCCCAAGGACACCCCCAGGGACACCTCAGACCCATGGGGACCCCAAGGACACCCCAGGGACACCCCAGGGACACCTCAGACCCATGGGGACCCCAAGGACACCCCAAGGACAATCCCAGGGACAGCCTAGGTTCACCTCAGACCCATGGGGACCCCAAGGACACCCCAAGGACACCCCAAGGACACCCCAGGGACACCCCAAGGACACCCCAAGGACACCCCAAGGACACCCCAGGGACACCCCAGGGACACCTCAGACCCATGGGGACCCCAAGGACACCCCAAGGACACCCCAAGGACACCCCCAGGGACACCCCAGGGACACCTCAGACCCATGGGGACCCCGCGGCCCCCCCGAGGCCCCCCCAGCCCCTGGGGTCCCCGCTGTCCCCACCTCTCCACGAAGCTGTTGCGGGTGGTGCCGAGCGAGAAGATGCTGCAGAGGATTCGGTAGCACGAGACCTGGACGTCATCGACTGCGGGGACGGGGACGTCAGCCCCGCGGTGGCACCAGCGTCCGCGGGGACCCCAACCTGCCCCCCCACCGGCCCCGTGTCCCCCCCCACCCCAAGATCCAGCCCCGCGGTGTCCCCGGGGTGTCCTCCTGTCCCCACGGGGTCCCCAAGCCCCTATGGTGTCCCCAAGCCCCAAAGTGTCCCCATGGTGTCCCCCATCCCCACGACATCCTCATGGGGTCCCCAAGCCCCTATGATGTCCCCATGGTGTCCCCAAGCCCCTAAGAGTCCCCATGGTGTCCCCAAGCCCCACGACATCCTCATGACGTCCCCAAGCCCCCATGATGCCCCCATGGTGTCCCCTCAGCCCCATGGTGTCCCCAAGCCCCCATGATGTCCCCATGGTGTCCCCTCATCCCTATGGTGTCCCCAAGCCCCCATGATGTCCCCTCATCCCTATGGTGTCCCCAAGCCCCCATGGTGTCCCCTCATCCCTATGGTGTCCCCAAGCCCCCATGGTGTCCCCTCATCCCTATGGTGTCCCCAAGCCCCCATGATGTCCCCTCATCCCTATGGTGTCCCCAAGCCCCCATGGTGTCCCCTCATCCCTATGGTGTCCCCAAGCCCCCGGGGTGTCCCCTCATCCCCATGGTGTCCCCAAGCCCCCATGATGTCCCCATGGTGTCCCCTCATCCCTATGGTGTCCCCAAGCCCCCATGATGTCCCCTCATCCCTATGGTGTCCCCAAGCCCCCATGGTGTCCCCTCATCCCTATGGTGTCCCCAAGCCCCCATGGTGTCCCCTCATCCCTATGGTGTCCCCAAGCCCCCATGATGTCCCCTCATCCCTATGGTGTCCCCAAGCCCCCATGGTGTCCCCTCATCCCTATGGTGTCCCCAAGCCCCCATGATGTCCCCTCATCCCTATGGTGTCCCCAAGCCCCCATGGTGTCCCCTCATCCCTATGGTGTCCCCAAGCCCCCATGGTGTCCCCTCATCCCTATGGTGTCCCCAAGCCCCCATGGTGTCCCCTCATCCCTATGGTGTCCCCAAGCCCCCATGGTGTCCCCTCATCCCTATGGTGTCCCCAAGCCCTCATGGTGTCCCCTCATCCCTATGGTGTCCCCAAGCCCCCATGGTGTCCCCTCATCCCTATGGTGTCCCCAAGCCCCCATGGTGTCCCCTCATCCCTATGGTGTCCCCAAGCCCCCATGGTGTCCCCTCATCCCTATGGTGTCCCCAAGCCCCCATGATGTCCCCTCATCCCTATGGTGTCCCCAAGCCCCCATGGTGTCCCCTCATCCCTATGGTGTCCCCAAGCCCCCATGGTGTCCCCTCATCCCTATGGTGTCCCCAAGCCCCCATGATGTCCCCTCATCCCCATGGTGTCCCCAAGCCCCCATGGTGTCCCCTCATCCCCATGGTGTCCCCAAGCCCCCATGGTGTCCCCTCATCCCCATGGTGTCCCCAAGCCCCCATAGTGTCCCCTCATCCCTATGGTGTCCCCAAGCCCCCATGGTGTCCCCTCATCCCTATGGTGTCCCCAAGCCCCCATGGTGTCCCCTCATCCCTATGGTGTCCCCAAGCCCCCATAGTGTCCCCTCATCCCTATGGTGTCCCCAAGCCCCCATGGTGTCCCCTCATCCCCATGGTGTCCCCAAGCCCCCATGGTGTCCCCTCATCCCTATGGTGTCCCCAAGCCCCCATGATGTCCCCTCATCCCTATGGTGTCCCCAAGCCCTCATGGTGTCCCCTCATCCCTATGGTGTCCCCAAGCCCCCATGGTGTCCCCTCATCCCTATGGTGTCCCCAAGCCCCCGGGGTGTCCCTTCATCCCCATGACGTCCCCAAGCCCCCATGGTGTCCCCTCATCCCCATGGTGTCCCCTCATCCCTATGGTGTCCCCAAGCCCCCATGGTGTCCCCTCATCCCTATGGTGTCCCCTCATCCCCATGGTGTCCCCTCATCCCCATGACGTCCCCAAGCCCTCATGGTGTCCCCTCATCCCTATGGTGTCCCCAGGCCCCCATGATGTCCCCTCATCCCTATGGTGTCCCCAAGCCCCCATGATGTCCCCTCATCCCTATGGTGTCCCCAAGCCCCCATGGTGTCCCCTCATCCCTATGGTGTCCCCAAGCCCCCATGGTGTCCCCTCATCCCCATGGTGTCCCCTCATCCCCATGGTGTCCCCAAGCCCCCATGGTGTCCCCTCATCCCCATGGTGTCCCCAAGCCCCCATGGTGTCCCCTCATCCCCATGGTGTCCCCAAGCCCCCATGGTGTCCCCTCATCCCCATGGTGTCCCCAAGCCCCCATGATGTCCCCTCATCCCTATGGTGTCCCCAAGCCCCCATGATGTCCCCATGGTGTCCCCTCATCCCTATGGTGTCCCCAAGCCCCCATGGTGTCCCCTCATCCCCATGGTGTCCCCAAGCCCCCATGATGTCCCCATGGTGTCCCCTCATCCCTATGGTGTCCCCAAGCCCCCATGGTGTCCCCTCATCCCCATGGTGTCCCCTCATCCCCATGATGTCTCCAAGGCCCCACGGTGTCCCCTCATCCCTATGGTGTCCCCTCATCCCCATGACGTCCCCAAGCCCCCATGGTGTCCCCTCATCCCCATGACGTCCCCAAGCCCCCATGGTGTCCCCTCATCCCCATGGTGTCCCCTCATCCCCATGGTGTCCCCTCATCCCCATGATGTCTCCAAGGCCCCACGGTGTCCCCTCATCCCTATGGTGTCCCCTCATCCCCATGACGTCCCCAAGCTCCCATGGTGTCCCCTCATCCCCATGACGTCCCCAAGCCCCCATGGTGTCCCCTCATCCCCATGACGTCCCCAAGCTCCCATGGTGTCCCCTCATCCCCATGACGTCCCCAAGCCCCCAAGGTGTCCCCTCATCCCCATGACGTCCCCAAGCTCCCATGGTGTCCCCTCATCCCCATGACGTCCCCAAGGCCCCCATGGTGTCCCCTCATCCCCATGACGTCCCCAAGGCCCCCATGGTGTCCCCTCATCCCCATGACGTCCCCAAGCCCCCAAGGTGTCCCCTCATCCCCATGGTGTCCCCTCATCCCCATGACGTCCCCAAGGCCCCCATGGTGTCCCCTCATCCCCATGACGTCCCCAAGGCCCCCATGGTGTCCCCTCATCCCCATGACGTCCCCAAGGCTCCCATGGTGTCCCCTCATCCCCATGACGTCCCCAAGGCCCCCATGGTGTCCCCTCATCCCCATGACGTCCCCAAGCCCCCAAGGTGTCCCCTCATCCCCATGGTGTCCCCTCATCCCCATGACGTCCCCAAGGCCCCCGGGGCGTCCCCGCGGCGTCCCCCTCGTGCTCACGGATGACGTCGTCCCCGAACTGGTGCTGCGCGAGGTGCTCGAAGAGGGAGGTGAGGACGGGGAGCAGGGCGACGGTCGTGTAGTTGATGTTCTGGGCCACCCCCTTGACCTGCGTGCGGCTCCGCGACACCTTCCCCAGCCGCAGGTTCTCCACCATCTTCTCGATGTCCTCGGAGGCGCTTTCGAAGAACGAGCGCAGCCCGGCCTTGACGATCTCGGGGCCCGACTTCATCACCGTCCTGCGGGGACAGCCGAGGTGGCCACCAGCTCGGGGACACGGGACGGGGACACCTCCCCTCACAGCTTTGGGGACGTGGGAGGTGGCCACCACCTCAAGGAGCATTGGAGCCATCGGAGGTGGCCACCAGCTCGGGGACACGGGACGGGGACACCTCCCCTCACAGCTTTGGGGACGTGGGTGGTGGCCACCACCTCAAGGAGCTTTGGAGCCATCGGAGGTGGCCACCAGCTCGGGGACACGGGACGGGGACAACTCCCCTCGCAGCTCTGGGGACGTGGCCACCACCTCAAGGAGCATTGGAGCCATTGGAGGTGGCCACCAGCTCGGGGACACGGGACAGGGACAACTCCCCTCGCAGCTCTGGGGACGTGGCCACCACCTCAAGGAGCATTGGAGCCATCGGAGGTGGCCACCAGCTCGGGGACATGGGACGGGGACACCTCCCCTCAGAGCTTTGGGGACGTGGGAGGTGGCCACCACCCCAAGGAGCATTGGAGCCATCGGAGGTGGCCACCAGCTCGGGGACACGGGACGGGGACAACTCCCCTCGCAGCTCTGGGGACTTGGCCACCACCTCAAGGAGCATTGGAGCCATCGGAGGTGGCCACCAGGTCGGGGACACGGGACGGGGACAACTCCCCTCACAGCTCTGTGGACGTGGCCACCACCTCAAGGAGCATTGGAGCCATTGGAGGTGGCCACCAGCTCGGGGACACGGGACAGGGACAACTCCCCTCGCAGCTCTGGGGACGTGGCCACCACCTCAAGGAGCATTGGAGCCATTGGAGGTGGCCACCAGCCCAGGGAGCTTTGGAGCCATCGGAGGTGGCCACCAGCTCGGGGACACGGGACGGGGACACCTCCTCTCAGAGCTTTGGGGACGTGGGAGGTGGCCACCACCTCAAGGAGCATTGGAGCCATCGGAGGTGGCCACCAGCTCGGGGACACAGGACGGGGACACCTCCCCTCAGAGCTTTGGGGACGTGGGAGGTGGCCACCACCCCAAGGAGCATTGGAGCCATCGGAGGTGGCCACCAGCTTGGGGACACAGGACGGGGACACCTCCCCTCGCAGCTCTGGGGACGTTGGAGGTGGCCACCAGCCCAGGGAGCTTTGGAGCCATTGGAGGTGGCCACCAGCTTGGGGACACGGGACGGGGACACCTCCCCTCAGAGCTCTGGGGACGTGGGAGGTGGCCACCAGCCTGGGGACATCTGGGGAAGTTTGGGACATGGGAGGTGGCCACCACCTTGGGGACTCGTGGTGACAAGGAGAGCCCTGCGGTGGCCCCAGGACATCCTGGTGGCCCTCGGGGACACGTGGGGACAAAGAGAGCCCTATGGTGGCCCCAGGACGTCCTGGTGGCCCTCGGGGACACGTGGGGACGAGGAGAGCCCTGCGGTGGCCCCAGGACGTCCTGGTGGCCCTGGGGGA
>JAUNZM010001059.1:0-57251 GCA_033459285.1 Clamator glandarius | reverse complement strand
ATTCTAAAAGCCCCAAGACCCTTCTAGAGCCCCCCAGGACCCTTCTAAAAGCACCCAGACCCTTATAGAGGCCCCCAGGACCCTTCTGAAAGCCCCAAGAACCTTCTAGATCATCCCAGGACCCTTCTAAAAGAACCCAGACCCTTCTAGGGCTCCCCAGGACCCTTCTAAAAGCCCCCAGACCATTCTAGAGACCCCCATGACCCTTCTGAAAGCCTCCAGAACCTTCTAGATCCACCCAGGACCATTCTAAAAGCCACCAGACCCTTCTAGAGCCCCCCAGGACCATTCTAAAAGCACCCAGACCCTTCTAGAGACACCCAGGACCCTTCTAAATGCCCCCAGACACTTCTAGATAAGCCAGGACCCTTCGAAAAGCACCCAGACCCTTCTAGAGCCACCCAGGACCATTCTAAAAGCCTCCAAACCCTTCTAGAACCTCCCAGGACCCTTCTAAAAGCACCCAGACCCTTCTAGAGAGCCCCAGGACCATTCTAAAGGCCCCCAGACTCTTCTAGACCCTCCCCGGATCATTCTAAAAGCCCTCAGACCCTTCTAGAGACCCCCAGGACCCTTCTAAAGGCCCCCAGACCCTTCTAGACCCTCCCCGGATCATTCTAAAAGCCCCCAGACCCTTCTAGAGCCTCGCAGGACCCCTCTAAAAGCCCCCGGACCCTTCTAGAGCCTCGCAGGACCCTTCTAAAAGCCTCCAGACCCTTCTAGAGGCCCCCCGGACCCTTCTAAAAGTCCCCAGACCCTTCTAGAGCCTTCCAGGACCCTTCTAAAAGCCCCCAGACCCTTCTAGATCATACCCGGACCCCTCTGATATATCCCACACCATTCTAGAGGCCACCAGGATACTTTCAAAAGCCCCCAGACCCTTCTAGAGCTACCCAGGACCCTTCTAAAAGCCCCCAGACCATTCTAGAGCCCCCCAGGGCCCTTATAAAAGCCCCGAGACCATTCTAAGAGAGACGGGGGTCCTTAAGAGGGGCCTGGGGTTCCTCTAGAAGGGTCTGGGGGCTTATAGAAGTGTCCTGGCGGGCTCTCAAAGGGTCTGGGTTCTTTGAGAAGGGTCTTTTGTGGCTCTAGAAGGGTCTGGGGTATTTTGGAAGGGTCCTGGGTGCCTCAAGAAGGGTCTGGGGGCTTTTATAGGGTCCTGGGGGGCTCTAGAAGGGTCTGGGTGCTTTTAGAAGGGTCCTGGGGAGCTCTAGAAGGGTCTGGGGTCTTTTAGAAGGGTCCCGGGAGGCTGTAGAAGGGTCTGGGGGCTTTTAGAATTGTCCTGCGGGTCTCTAGAAGGGTCTGGGTCCTGTTAGAAGGGTCCTTGGGGGCTCTAGAAGGGTCTGAGTATCATTAGAGGGGCCTTGGGGGCATCTAGAAGGGTTTGGGGGATATTAGAAGGGTCCTGGAGAGCTCTAGAAGTGTCTGGGGTATTTTAGAAGGGTTCTGGGTAGCTCTAGAAGGGTCTGGGGGCTTTCAGAAGGGTCCTGGGGGGCTGTAGAAGGGTCTGGAGTCTTTTAGAAGGGTCCTGGGGGGCTCTAGAAGGGTCTGGGGGCTTTTAGATGGGTCCTGCGGGTCTCTAGAATGGTCTGGGTGCTTTTAGAAGTGTCCTGGGGGGCTCTAGAAGGGTCGGGGGGGTTTTAGGATAGTCCTGGTGGGCTCTAGAAGGGTGTGAGGGCTTTTAGAAAGTTCCTGGGGGCATCTAGAAGGCTCTGGGGGCTTTTAGAAGGGTCCTGGGGGCCTCTAGAATTGTCTGAGGGATTTTAGAAGGGTCCTGGGAGGCTCTAGAATGTTCTGGGTGCTTTTAGAATGATCCAGGGAGGGTCTAGAAGGGTCTGGGGGCTTTTAGAAGGGTCCTGTGGGGCTCTAGAAGGGTCAGGGTGCTTTTAGAAGGGGCCTAGGGGGCTCTAGAAGGGTCTGGGTGCTTTTAGAAGGGTCCTAAGGGGCTCTAGAAGCGTCTGGGGGATTTTAGAAGGGTCCTGGGTAGCTCTGGAATGGTCTGGGGGCTTTCAGAAGGGTCCTGGGGGGCTGTAGAAGGGTCTGGAATATTTTAGAAGGGTCCTGGGGGGCTCTAGAAGGGTCTGGGGGCATTCAGAAGGGTCCTGGGGGCCCTAGAAGGGTCTGGAAGCTTTTAGAAGGGCCCTGGGCGGCTCTAGAAGGGTCTGGGGGCATTTAGAAGGGTCCTGGTGGGCTCTAGAAGGGTCTGGGGGTTTTCAGAAGGGTCCTGGGAGCCTCTAGAAGGGTCTGGAAGCTTTTAGAAGGGTCCTGGGCGCATCTAGAAGGGTCTGGAGTCTTTTAGAAGGGTCCTGGGAGGATCCAGATGGGTCTGGGTGCTTTTAGAAGGATCCGGAGAGGGTCTAGATTGGTCTGGGTGCATTTAGTAGGGTCCTGGGGGGCTCTACAAATGTCTGGAGGCTTTTAGAAGGGTCCAGGGGGCCTCTAGAAGGGTCTGGGGGCTTTTAGAAGAGTCCTGGGGGCCTCTAGAAGGGTCTGGCGGCTTTTAGAAGAGTCCTGGGGCCTCTAGAAGGGTCTGGGGGCTTTTAGAAGGGTCCTGGGGGGCTCTAGAAGGGCCTGGAGGCTTTTATAAGGGTCCTGGGGGGCTCTAGAAGGGTCTGGGTGCTTTTAGAAGGATCCGGGGAGGGTCTAGAAGGGTCTGGAGGCTTTTAAAATGGTCCTGGGGGGCTCTAGAAGGGTCTGGGGGATATTAGAAGGGTCCTGGGATGGTCTAACAAGGGTCTGGGTTGTTTTAGAAGGGTCCTGCGGGTCTCTAGAAGGGTCTGGGGGCTTTTAGAAGGGTCCTTGGGGGCTCTAGAAGGGTCTGGGGACCATTAGAGGGGCCCTAGGGGCCTCTAGAAGGGTCTGGGGTCTTTTAGAAGGGTCCTGGTAGGCTGTAGAAGGGTCTGGGTGCATTTAGAAGGGTCCCGCGGGTCTCTAGAAGGGTCTGGGTGCTTTTAGAAGTGTCCTGGGGGGCTCTAGAAGGGTCGGGGGGGTTTTAGGATAGTCCTGGTGGGCTCTAGAAGGGTGTGAGGGCTTTTAGAAGGTTCCTGGGGGCATCTAGAAGGGTCTGGGGGCTTATAGAAGGGTCCTGGGGGCCCCTAGAATTGTCTGAGGGATTTTAGAAGGGTCCTGGGAGGGTCTAGAAGGTTCTGGGTGCTTTTAGAATGATCCAGGGAGGGTCTAGAAGGGTCTGGGGGCATTTAGAAGGGTCCTGTGGGGCTCTAGAATGGTCAGGGTGCTTTTAGAAGGGGCCTAGGGGGCTCTAGAAGGGTCTGGGGGATTTTAGAAGGGTCCTGGGTAGCTCTGGAAGGGTCTGGGGGCTTTCAGAAGGGTCCTGGGGGGCTGTAGAAGGGTCTGGAGTCTTTTAGAAGGGTCCTGGGGGGCTCTAGAAGGGTCTGGGGGCATTCAGAAGGGTCCTGGGGGCCTCTAGAAGGGTCTGGGGGCATTCAGAAGGGTCCTGGGGGCCTCTAGAAGGGTCTGGAAGCTTTTAGAAGGGCCCTGGGCGGCTCTAGAAGGGTCTGGGGGCATTTAGAAGGGTCCTGGTGGGCTCTAGAAGGGTCTGGGGGTTTTCAGAAGGGTCCTGGGAGCCTCTAGAAGGGTCTGGAAGCTTTTAGAAGGGTCCTGGGCGCATCTAGAAGGGTCTGGAGTCTTTTAGAAGGGTCCTGGGAGGATCCAGATGGGTCTGGGTGCTTTTAGAAGGATCCAGAGAGGGTCTAGATTGGTCTGGGTGCATTTAGTAGGGTCCTGGGGGGCTCTACAAATGTCTGGAGGCTTTTAGAAGGGTCCAGGGGGCCTCTAGAAGGGTCTGGGGGCTTTTAGAAGAGTCCTGGGGGCCTCTAGAAGGGTCTGGCGGCTTTTAGAAGAGTCCTGGGGCCTCTAGAATGGTGTGGGGACTTTTAGAAGGGTCCTGGGGGCATCTAGAAGGCTCTGGGGGCTTTTATAAGGGTCCTGGTGGGCTCTAGAAGGGTCTGGGTTCTTTTAGAAGGATCCGGGGAGGGTCTAGAAGGGTCTGGAGGCTTTTAAAAGGGTCCTGGGGGGCTCTAGAAGGGTCTGGGGGATATTAGAAGGGTCCTGGGATGGTCTAACAAGGGTCTGGGTTGATTTAGAAGGGTCCTGCGGGTCTCTAGAAGGGTCTGGGGGCTTTTAGAAGGGTCCTTGGGGGCTCTAGAAGGGTCTGGGGACCATTAGAGGGGCCCTAGGGCCTCTAGAAGGGTCTGGGGTCTTTTAGAAGGGTCCTGGTAGGCTGTAGAAGGGTCTGGGTGCATTTAGAAGGGTCCCGCGGGTCTCTAGAAGGGTCTGGGGGCTTTTAGAATGGTCCTGGGGGGCTCTAGAAGGGTCGGGGGGGGTTTTAGGATAGTCCTGGTGGGCTCTAGAAGGGTGTGAGGGCTTTTAGAAGGTTCCTGGGGGCATCTAGAAGGGTCTGGGGGCTTATAGAAGGGTCCTGGGGGCCCCTAGAATTGTCTGAGGGATTTTAGAAGGGTCCTGGGAGGGTCTAGAAGGTTCTGGGTGCTTTTAGAATGATCCAGGGAGGGTCTAGAAGGGTCTGGGGGCTTTTAGAAGGGTCCTGTGGGGCTCTAGAATGGTCAGGGTGCTTTTAGAAGGGGCCTAGGGGGCTCTAGAAGGGTCTGGGGGATTTTAGAAGGGTCCTGGGTAGCTCTGGAAGGGTCTGGGGGCTTTCAGAAGGGTCCTGGGGGGCTGTAGAAGGGTCTGGAGTATTTTAGAAGGGTCCTGGGGGGCTCTAGAAGGGTCTGGGGGCATTCAGAAGGGTCCTGGGGGCCTCTAGAAGGGTCTGGAAGCTTTTAGAAGGGCCCTGGGCGGCTCTAGAAGGGTCTGGGGGCATTTAGAAGGGTCCTGGTGGGCTCTAGAAGGGTCTGGGGGTTTTCAGAAGGGTCCTGGGAGCCTCTAGAAGGGTCTGGAAGCTTTTAGAAGGGTCCTGGGCGCATCTAGAAGGGTCTGGAGTCTTTTAGAAGGGTCCTGGGAGGATCCAGATGGGTCTGGGTGCTTTTAGAAGGATCCAGAGAGGGTCTAGATTGGTCTGGGTGCATTTAGTAGGGTCCTGGGGGGCTCTACAAATGTCTGGAGGCTTTTAGAAGGGTCCAGGGGGCCTCTAGAAGGGTCTGGGGGCTTTTAGAAGAGTCCTGGGGGCCTCTAGAAGGGTCTGGCGGCTTTTAGAAGAGTCCTGGGGCCTCTAGAATGGTGTGGGGACTTTTAGAAGGGTCCTGGGGGCATCTAGAAGGCTCTGGGGGCTTTTATAAGGGTCCTGGTGGGCTCTAGAAGGGTCTGGGTTCTTTTAGAAGGATCCGGGGAGGGTCTAGAAGGGTCTGGAGGCTTTTAAAAGGGTCCTGGGGGGCTCTAGAAGGGTCTGGGGGATATTAGAAGGGTCCTGGGATGGTCTAACAAGGGTCTGGGTTGATTTAGAAGGGTCCTGCGGGTCTCTAGAAGGGTCTGGGGGCTTTTAGAAGGGTCCTTGGGGGCTCTAGAAGGGTCTGGGGACCATTAGAGGGGCCCTAGGGGCCTCTAGAAGGGTCTGGGGGCTTTTAGAAGGGTCCTGGTAGGCTGTAGAAGGGTCTGGGTGCATTTAGAAGGGTCCCGCGGGTCTCTAGAAGGGTCTGGGGGCTTTTAGAATGGTCCTTGGGGGCTCTAGAAGAGTCTGGGGACCACTAGAGGGGCCCTGGGTGCCTCTAGAAAGGTCTGGGGTATTTTAGAAGGGTTCTGGGTAGCTCTAGAAGGGTCTGGGGGCTTTCAGAAGGGTCCTGGGGGGCTGTAGAAGGGTCTGGAGTCTTTTAGAAGGGTCCTGGGGGGCTCTAGAAGGGTCTGGGGGCTTTTAGATGGGTCCTGCGGGTCTCTAGAATGGTCTGGGTGCTTTTAGAAGTGTCCTGGGGGGCTCTAGAAGGGTCGGGGGGGTTTTAGGATAGTCCTGGTGGGCTCTAGAAGGGTGTGAGGGCTTTTAGAAAGTTCCTGGGGGCATCTAGAAGGCTCTGGGGGCTTTTAGAAGGGTCCTGGGGGCCTCTAGAATTGTCTGAGGGATTTTAGAAGGGTCCTGGGAGGCTCTAGAATGTTCTGGGTGCTTTTAGAATGATCCAGGGAGGGTCTAGAAGGGTCTGGGGGCTTTTAGAAGGGTCCTGTGGGGCTCTAGAAGGGTCAGGGTGCTTTTAGAAGGGGCCTAGGGGGCTCTAGAAGGGTCTGGGTGCTTTTAGAAGGGTCCTAAGGGGCTCTAGAAGCGTCTGGGGGATTTTAGAAGGGTCCTGGGTAGCTCTGGAATGGTCTGGGGGCTTTCAGAAGGGTCCTGGGGGGCTGTAGAAGGGTCTGGAGTATTTTAGAAGGGTCCTGGGGGGCTCTAGAAGGGTCTGGGGGCATTCAGAAGGGTCCTGGGGGCCCTAGAAGGGTCTGGGGGTTTTCAGAAGGGTCCTGGGAGCCTCTAGAAGGGTCTGGAAGCTTTTAGAAGGGTCCTGGGCGCATCTAGAAGGCTCTGGAGTCTTTTAGAAGGGTCCTGGGAGGATCCAGATGGGTCTGGGTGCTTTTAGAAGGATCCGGAGAGGGTCTAGATTGGTCTGGGTGCATTTAGTAGGGTCCTGGGGGGCTCTACAAATGTCTGGAGGCTTTTAGAAGGGTCCAGGGGGCCTCTAGAAGGGTCTGGGGGCTTTTAGAAGAGTCCTGGGGGCCTCTAGAAGGGTCTGGCGGCTTTTAGAAGAGTCCTGGGGCCTCTAGAAGGGTCTGGGGGCTTTTAGAAGGGTCCTGGGGGGCTCTAGAAGGGCCTGGAGGCTTTTATAAGGGTCCTGGGGGGCTCTAGAAGGGTCTGGGTTCTTTTAGAAGGATCCGGGGAGGGTCTAGAAGGGTCTGGAGGCTTTTAAAAGGGTCCTGGGGGGCTCTAGAAGGGTCTGGGGGATATTAGAAGGGTCCTGGGATGGTCTAACAAGGGTCTGGGTTGATTTAGAAGGGTCCTGCGGGTCTCTAGAAGGGTCTGGGGGCTTTTAGAAGGGTCCTTGGGGGCTCTAGAAGGGTCTGGGGACCATTAGAGGGGCCCTAGGGGCCTCTAGAAGGGTCTGGGGTCTTTTAGAAGGGTCCTGGTAGGCTGTAGAAGGGTCTGGGTGCATTTAGAAGGGTCCCGCGGGTCTCTAGAAGGGTCTGGGTGCTTTTAGAAGTGTCCTGGGGGGCTCTAGAAGGGTCGGGGGGGTTTTAGGATAGTCCTGGTGGGCTCTAGAAGGGTGTGAGGGCTTTTAGAAGGTTCCTGGGGGCATCTAGAAGGGTCTGGGGGCTTATAGAAGGGTCCTGGGGGCCCCTAGAATTGTCTGAGGGATTTTAGAAGGGTCCTGGGAGGGTCTAGAAGGTTCTGGGTGCTTTTAGAATGATCCAGGGAGGGTCTAGAAGGGTCTGGGGGCTTTTAGAAGGGTCCTGTGGGGCTCTAGAATGGTCAGGGTGCTTTTAGAAGGGGCCTAGGGGGCTCTAGAAGGGTCTGGGGGATTTTAGAAGGGTCCTGGGTAGCTCTGGAAGGGTCTGGGGGCTTTCAGAAGGGTCCTGGGGGGCTGTAGAAGGGTCTGGAGTCTTTTAGAAGGGTCCTGGGGGGCTCTAGAAGGGTCTGGGGGCATTCAGAAGGGTCCTGGGGGCCTCTAGAAGGGTCTGGAAGCTTTTAGAAGGGCCCTGGGCGGCTCTAGAAGGGTCTGGGGGCATTTAGAAGGGTCCTGGTGGGCTCTAGAAGGGTCTGGGGGTTTTCAGAAGGGTCCTGGGAGCCTCTAGAAGGGTCTGGAAGCTTTTAGAAGGGTCCTGGGCGCATCTAGAAGGGTCTGGAGTCTTTTAGAAGGGTCCTGGGAGGATCCAGATGGGTCTGGGTGCTTTTAGAAGGATCCAGAGAGGGTCTAGATTGGTCTGGGTGCATTTAGTAGGGTCCTGGGGGGCTCTACAAATGTCTGGAGGCTTTTAGAAGGGTCCAGGGGGCCTCTAGAAGGGTCTGGGGGCTTTTAGAAGAGTCCTGGGGGCCTCTAGAAGGGTCTGGCGGCTTTTAGAAGAGTCCTGGGGCCTCTAGAATGGTGTGGGGACTTTTAGAAGGGTCCTGGGGGCATCTAGAAGGCTCTGGGGGCTTTTATAATGGTCCTGGTGGGCTCTAGAAGGGTCTGGGTTCTTTTAGAAGGATCCGGGGAGGGTCTAGAAGGGTCTGGAGGCTTTTAAAAGGGTCCTGGGGGGCTCTAGAAGGGTCTGGGGGATATTAGAAGGGTCCTGGGATGGTCTAACAAGGGTCTGGGTTGATTTAGAAGGGTCCTGCGGGTCTCTAGAAGGGTCTGGGGGCTTTTAGAAGGGTCCTTGGGGGCTCTAGAAGGGTCTGGGGACCATTAGAGGGGCCCTAGGGGCCTCTAGAAGGGTCTGGGGGCTTTTAGAAGGGTCCTGGTAGGCTGTAGAAGGGTCTGGGTGCATTTAGAAGGGTCCCGCGGGTCTCTAGAAGGGTCTGGGGGCTTTTAGAATGGTCCTTGGGGGCTCTAGAAGAGTCTGGGGACCACTAGAGGGGCCCTGGGTGCCTCTAGAAAGGTCTGGGGTATTTTAGAAGGGTTCTGGGTAGCTCTAGAAGGGTCTGGGGGCTTTCAGAAGGGTCCTGGGGGGCTGTAGAAGGGTCTGGAGTCTTTTAGAAGGGTCCTGGGGGGCTCTAGAAGGGTCTGGGGGCTTTTAGATGGGTCCTGCGGGTCTCTAGAATGGTCTGGGTGCTTTTAGAAGTGTCCTGGGGGGCTCTAGAAGGGTCGGGGGGGTTTTAGGATAGTCCTGGTGGGCTCTAGAAGGGTGTGAGGGCTTTTAGAAAGTTCCTGGGGGCATCTAGAAGGCTCTGGGGGCTTTTAGAAGGGTCCTGGGGGCCTCTAGAATTGTCTGAGGGATTTTAGAAGGGTCCTGGGAGGCTCTAGAATGTTCTGGGTGCTTTTAGAATGATCCAGGGAGGGTCTAGAAGGGTCAGGGTGCTTTTAGAAGGGGCCTAGGGGGCTCTAGAAGGGTCTGGGTGCTTTTAGAAGGGTCCTAAGGGGCTCTAGAAGCGTCTGGGGGATTTTAGAAGGGTCCTGGGTAGCTCTGGAATGGTCTGGGGGCTTTCAGAAGGGTCCTGGGGGGCTGTAGAAGGGTCTGGAGTATTTTAGAAGGGTCCTGGGGGGCTCTAGAAGGGTCTGGGGGCATTCAGAAGGGTCCTGGGGGCCCTAGAAGGGTCTGGAAGCTTTTAGAAGGGCCCTGGGCGGCTCTAGAAGGGTCTGGGGGCATTTAGAAGGGTCCTGGTGGGCTCTAGAAGGGTCTGGGGGTTTTCAGAAGGGTCCTGGGAGCCTCTAGAAGGGTCTGGAAGCTTTTAGAAGGGTCCTGGGCGCATCTAGAAGGGTCTGGAGTCTTTTAGAAGGGTCCTGGGAGGATCCAGATGGGTCTGGGTGCTTTTAGAAGGATCCGGAGAGGGTCTAGATTGGTCTGGGTGCATTTAGTAGGGTCCTGGGGGGCTCTACAAATGTCTGGAGGCTTTTAGAAGGGTCCAGGGGGCCTCTAGAAGGGTCTGGGGGCTTTTAGAAGAGTCCTGGGGGCCTCTAGAAGGGTCTGGCGGCTTTTAGAAGAGTCCTGGGGCCTCTAGAAGGGTCTGGGGGCTTTTAGAAGGGTCCTGGGGGGCTCTAGAAGGGCCTGGAGGCTTTTATAAGGGTCCTGGGGGGCTCTAGAAGGGTCTGGGTGCTTTTAGAAGGATCCGGGGAGGGTCTAGAAGGGTCTGGAGGCTTTTAAAAGGGTCCTGGGGGGCTCTAGAAGGGTCTGGGGGATATTAGAAGGGTCCTGGGATGGTCTAACAAGGGTCTGGGTTGATTTAGAAGGGTCCTGCGGGTCTCTAGAAGGGTCTGGGGGCTTTTAGAAGGGTCCTTGGGGGCTCTAGAAGGGTCTGGGGACCATTAGAGGGGCCCTAGGGGCCTCTAGAAGGGTCTGGGGTCTTTTAGAAGGGTCCTGGTAGGCTGTAGAAGGGTCTGGGTGCATTTAGAAGGGTCCCGCGGGTCTCTAGAAGGGTCTGGGTGCTTTTAGAAGTGTCCTGGGGGGCTCTAGAAGGGTCGGGGGGGTTTTAGGATAGTCCTGGTGGGCTCTAGAAGGGTGTGAGGGCTTTTAGAAGGTTCCTGGGGGCATCTAGAAGGGTCTGGGGGCTTATAGAAGGGTCCTGGGGGCCCCTAGAATTGTCTGAGGGATTTTAGAAGGGTCCTGGGAGGGTCTAGAAGGTTCTGGGTGCTTTTAGAATGATCCAGGGAGGGTCTAGAAGGGTCTGGGGGCTTTTAGAAGGGTCCTGTGGGGCTCTAGAATGGTCAGGGTGCTTTTAGAAGGGGCCTAGGGGGCTCTAGAAGGGTCTGGGGGATTTTAGAAGGGTCCTGGGTAGCTCTGGAAGGGTCTGGGGGCTTTCAGAAGGGTCCTGGGGGGCTGTAGAAGGGTCTGGAGTCTTTTAGAAGGGTCCTGGGGGGCTCTAGAAGGGTCTGGGGGCATTCAGAAGGGTCCTGGGGGCCTCTAGAAGGGTCTGGAAGCTTTTAGAAGGGCCCTGGGCGGCTCTAGAAGGGTCTGGGGGCATTTAGAAGGGTCCTGGTGGGCTCTAGAAGGGTCTGGGGGTTTTCAGAAGGGTCCTGGGAGCCTCTAGAAGGGTCTGGAAGCTTTTAGAAGGGTCCTGGGCGCATCTAGAAGGGTCTGGAGTCTTTTAGAAGGGTCCTGGGAGGATCCAGATGGGTCTGGGTGCTTTTAGAAGGATCCAGAGAGGGTCTAGATTGGTCTGGGTGCATTTAGTAGGGTCCTGGGGGGCTCTACAAATGTCTGGAGGCTTTTAGAAGGGTCCAGGGGGCCTCTAGAAGGGTCTGGGGGCTTTTAGAAGAGTCCTGGGGGCCTCTAGAAGGGTCTGGCGGCTTTTAGAAGAGTCCTGGGGCCTCTAGAATGGTGTGGGGACTTTTAGAAGGGTCCTGGGGGCATCTAGAAGGCTCTGGGGGCTTTTATAATGGTCCTGGTGGGCTCTAGAAGGGTCTGGGTTCTTTTAGAAGGATCCGGGGAGGGTCTAGAAGGGTCTGGAGGCTTTTAAAAGGGTCCTGGGGGGCTCTAGAAGGGTCTGGGGGATATTAGAAGGGTCCTGGGATGGTCTAACAAGGGTCTGGGTTGATTTAGAAGGGTCCTGCGGGTCTCTAGAAGGGTCTGGGGGCTTTTAGAAGGGTCCTTGGGGGCTCTAGAAGGGTCTGGGGACCATTAGAGGGGCCCTAGGGGCCTCTAGAAGGGTCTGGGGTCTTTTAGAAGGGTCCTGGTAGGCTGTAGAAGGGTCTGGGTGCATTTAGAAGGGTCCCGCGGGTCTCTAGAAGGGTCTGGGGGCTTTTAGAATGGTCCTTGGGGGCTCTAGAAGAGTCTGGGGACCACTAGAGGGGCCCTGGGTGCCTCTAGAAAGGTCTGGGGTATTTTAGAAGGGTTCTGGGTAGCTCTAGAAGGGTCTGGGGGCTTTCAGAAGGGTCCTGGGGGGCTGTAGAAGGGTCTGGAGTCTTTTAGAAGGGTCCTGGGGGGCTCTAGAAGGGTCTGGGGGCTTTTAGATGGGTCCTGCGGGTCTCTAGAATGGTCTGGGTGCTTTTAGAAGTGTCCTGGGGGGCTCTAGAAGGGTCGGGGGGGTTTTAGGATAGTCCTGGTGGGCTCTAGAAGGGTGTGAGGGCTTTTAGAAAGTTCCTGGGGGCATCTAGAAGGCTCTGGGGGCTTTTAGAAGGGTCCTGGGGGCCTCTAGAATTGTCTGAGGGATTTTAGAAGGGTCCTGGGAGGCTCTAGAATGTTCTGGGTGCTTTTAGAATGATCCAGGGAGGGTCTAGAAGGGTCTGGGGGCTTTTAGAAGGGTCCTGTGGGGCTCTAGAAGGGTCAGGGTGCTTTTAGAAGGGGCCTAGGGGGCTCTAGAAGGGTCTGGGTGCTTTTAGAAGGGTCCTAAGGGGCTCTAGAAGCGTCTGGGGGATTTTAGAAGGGTCCTGGGTAGCTCTGGAATGGTCTGGGGGCTTTCAGAAGGGTCCTGGGGGGCTGTAGAAGGGTCTGGAGTATTTTAGAAGGGTCCTGGGGGGCTCTAGAAGGGTCTGGGGGCATTCAGAAGGGTCCTGGGGGCCCTAGAAGGGTCTGGAAGCTTTTAGAAGGGCCCTGGGCGGCTCTAGAAGGGTCTGGGGGCATTTAGAAGGGTCCTGGTGGGCTCTAGAAGGGTCTGGGGGTTTTCAGAAGGGTCCTGGGGGCCTCTAGAAGGGTCTGGAAGCTTTTAGAAGGGTCCTGGGCGCATCTAGAAAGGTCTGGAGTCTTTTAGAAGGGTCCTGGGAGGATCCAGATGGGTCTGGGTGCTTTTAGAAGGATCCGGAGAGGGTCTAGATTGGTCTGGGTGCATTTAGTAGGGTCCTGGGGGGCTCTACAAATGTCTGGAGGCTTTTAGAAGGGTCCAGGGGGCCTCTAGAAGGGTCTGGGGGCTTTTAGAAGAGTCCTGGGGGCCTCTAGAAGGGTCTGGCGGCTTTTAGAAGAGTCCTGGGGCCTCTAGAAGGGTCTGGGGGCTTTTAGAAGGGTCCTGGGGGGCTCTAGAAGGGCCTGGAGGCTTTTATAAGGGTCCTGGGGGGCTCTAGAAGGGTCTGGGTGCTTTTAGAAGGATCCGGGGAGGGTCTAGAAGGGTCTGGAGGCTTTTAAAAGGGTCCTGGGGGGCTCTAGAAGGGTCTGGGGGATATTAGAAGGGTCCTGGGATGGTCTAACAAGGGTCTGGGTTGATTTAGAAGGGTCCTGCGGGTCTCTAGAAGGGTCTGGGGGCTTTTAGAAGGGTCCTTGGGGGCTCTAGAAGGGTCTGGGGACCATTAGAGGGGCCCTAGGGGCCTCTAGAAGGGTCTGGGGTCTTTTAGAAGGGTCCTGGTAGGCTGTAGAAGGGTCTGGGTGCATTTAGAAGGGTCCCGCGGGTCTCTAGAAGGGTCTGGGTGCTTTTAGAAGTGTCCTGGGGGGCTCTAGAAGGGTCGGGGGGGTTTTAGGATAGTCCTGGTGGGCTCTAGAAGGGTGTGAGGGCTTTTAGAAGGTTCCTGGGGGCATCTAGAAGGGTCTGGGGGCTTATAGAAGGGTCCTGGGGGCCCCTAGAATTGTCTGAGGGATTTTAGAAGGGTCCTGGGAGGGTCTAGAAGGTTCTGGGTGCTTTTAGAATGATCCAGGGAGGGTCTAGAAGGGTCTGGGGGCTTTTAGAAGGGTCCTGTGGGGCTCTAGAATGGTCAGGGTGCTTTTAGAAGGGGCCTAGGGGGCTCTAGAAGGGTCTGGGGGATTTTAGAAGGGTCCTGGGTAGCTCTGGAAGGGTCTGGGGGCTTTCAGAAGGGTCCTGGGGGGCTGTAGAAGGGTCTGGAGTCTTTTAGAAGGGTCCTGGGGGGCTCTAGAAGGGTCTGGGGGCATTCAGAAGGGTCCTGGGGGCCTCTAGAAGGGTCTGGAAGCTTTTAGAAGGGCCCTGGGCGGCTCTAGAAGGGTCTGGGGGCATTTAGAAGGGTCCTGGTGGGCTCTAGAAGGGTCTGGGGGTTTTCAGAAGGGTCCTGGGAGCCTCTAGAAGGGTCTGGAAGCTTTTAGAAGGGTCCTGGGCGCATCTAGAAGGGTCTGGAGTCTTTTAGAAGGGTCCTGGGAGGATCCAGATGGGTCTGGGTGCTTTTAGAAGGATCCAGAGACGGTCTAGATTGGTCTGGGTGCATTTAGTAGGGTCCTGGGGGGCTCTACAAATGTCTGGAGGCTTTTAGAAGGGTCCAGGGGGCCTCTAGAAGGGTCTGGGGGCTTTTAGAAGAGTCCTGGGGGCCTCTAGAAGGGTCTGGCGGCTTTTAGAAGAGTCCTGGGGCCTCTAGAATGGTGTGGGGACTTTTAGAAGGGTCCTGGGGGCATCTAGAAGGCTCTGGGGGCTTTTATAATGGTCCTGGTGGGCTCTAGAAGGGTCTGGGTTCTTTTAGAAGGATCCGGGGAGGGTCTAGAAGGGTCTGGAGGCTTTTAAAAGGGTCCTGGGGGGCTCTAGAAGGGTCTGGGGGATATTAGAAGGGTCCTGGGATGGTCTAACAAGGGTCTGGGTTGATTTAGAAGGGTCCTGCGGGTCTCTAGAAGGGTCTGGGGGCTTTTAGAAGGGTCCTTGGGGGCTCTAGAAGGGTCTGGGGACCATTAGAGGGGCCCTAGGGGCCTCTAGAAGGGTCTGGGGGCTTTTAGAAGGGTCCTGGTAGGCTGTAGAAGGGTCTGGGTGCATTTAGAAGGGTCCCGCGGGTCTCTAGAAGGGTCTGGGGGCTTTTAGAATGGTCCTTGGGGGCTCTAGAAGAGTCTGGGGACCACTAGAGGGGCCCTGGGTGCCTCTAGAAAGGTCTGGGGTATTTTAGAAGGGTCCTGGGGAGATCTAGAAGGGTCTGGGGGCTTTTAGAAGGGTCCTGGGAGACTCTAGAAGGGTCTGGGGGCATTTAGAAGGTCCTGCGTGTCTCTAGAAGTGTCTGAGTGCTTTTAGAATGGTCCTGTGGGGCTCTAGAAGGGTCTGGCGGCTTTTAGAAGGGTCTTGGGGGGCTCTAGAAGGGTGTGAGAGCTTTTAGAATGGTCCTGGGTGCATCTAGAAATCTCTGGGTGCTTTTAGAAGGGTCCTGGGTGCCTCTAGAAGTGTCTGAGGAGTTGTAGAAGGGTCCGGGGAGGCTCTAGTAGGGTCTGGGTGCTTTTAGAAGGATCCGGTTAGGGTCTAGAAGGGTCTGGGGCTTTTAGAAGGGTCCTGTGGAGCTCTAGAAGGGTCTGGGGTCTTTTAGACGATTCCTGGGGGGCTCTAGAAGGCTCTGGGGCCTTTTAGAAGAGTCCTGGGGAGCTCTAGAAGGGTCTGGGGCTTTCAGAATGATCCTGGGGGTCGCTAGAAGTGTCTGGGTGTATTTGGAAGGGTCTTGGGGAGCTCTAGAAGGGTCTGGGGGCTTTCAGAAGGGTCTTGGGGGCATGTAGAAGGGTCTGGAGGCTTTTAGAAGGGTCCTGGAGCGCTCTAGAAGGGTCTGGGGGCATTCAGAACGGTCCTGGTGGCCTCTAGAAGGGACTAGAGGCTTTTAGAAGGGTCCTGGGGGGCTCTAGATGGGTCTGGGTGCATTTAGAAGGGTCCTGGGGGGATCTAGATGGGTCTGGGGGCTTTTAGAAGGGTCCTGCGGGTCTCTAGAAGGATCTGGGGGCTATTAGAAGGGTCCTGGGAGGCTCTAGAATGGTCTGATATATTTTAGAAGGGTCCTGGGAGGTTCTAGAAGGGTCTGTGTGCTTTTAGAAGGATCCGGGGAGGGTCTAGAACGGTCTGGGTGGTTTTAGAATGGTCCTGGGGGGTTCTAGAAGGGTCTGGGGGATTTTAGAAGGATCCTGGGGGGCTCTAGAAGGGTCTGAGGGATTTTAGAAGGGTCCTGGGGAGCTCTAGAAGGGTCTGGGTGCTTTTAGAAGGGCCCTGGAGTTCTCTAGAAGGGTCTGGGGGCTTTTAGAAGAGTCCTGATGGGCTCTAGAATGGTCTGGGGTCTTTTAGAAGGGTCCTGGGCGCATCTAGAAGGGTCTGGGGGCTTTCAGAAGGGTCCTCGGAAGCTCTAGAAGGGTCTGAGGGCTTTTAGAATGGTCCTGGGGGGCTCTAGAAGGGTCTGGGGGCATTTAGAAGTGTCCTGGGGGGCTCTAGAAGGGTCTGGGGGATTTTAGAAGGATCCTGGGGGCCTCTAGAAAGGTCTGGGGGCATTTAGAAGGGTCCTGCGGGTTTCTAGAAGGGTCTGGGGGCTTTTAGAAGGGTCCTTGGGGCTCTAGAAGGGTCTGGGGACCATTAGAGGGGCCCTAGGGGCCTCTAGAAGGGTCTGGGGGCTTTTAGAATGGTCCTTGGGGGCTCTAGAAGGGTCTGGGGACCACTAGAGGGTCCCTGGAGGCCTCTAGAAGAGTCTGGGGTATTTTAGAATGGTCCTGGGGAGCTCTAGAAGGGTCTGGGGGCTTTTAGAAGGTTCCTAGGAGACTCTAGAAGGGTCTGGGGGCATTTAGATGGGTCCTGCGGGTCTCTAGAAGGGTCTGGGAGCTTTTAGAAGGGTCCTGGGGGGCTCTAGAATGGTCTGAGTGATTTTATAAGGGTCCTGGGAGGCTTTAGAAGGGTATGGGTGCTTTTAGAAGGATCCAGGGAGGGTCTAGAAGGGGCTGGGGTCTTTTAGAAGGGTCCTGCGGGTCTCTAGAAGGGTCTGGGGGCTTTTAGAAGGGTCCTTGGGGGCTCTAGAAGGGTCTGGGGACCATTAGAGGGGCCCTAGGGACCTCTAGAAGGGTCTGGGGTATTTTAGAAGGGTTCTGGGGAGCTCTTGAAGGGTCTGGGGGCTTTTAGAATGGTCCTTGGGGGCTCTAGAAGGGTCTGGGGACCACTAGAGGGGCCCTGGGGACCTCTAGAAGGGTCTTGGGTATTTTAGACGGGTCCTGGGGAGCTCTAGAAGGGTCTGGGGGCTTTTAGAAGGGTCCTGGGGGGCTCTAGAAGGGTCTGGGGGCATTTAGAAGTTTCCTGGGGGGCTCTAGAAGGGTCTGGGGGATTTTAGAAGGATCCTGGGGGCCTCTAGAAAGGTCTGGGGGCATTTAGAAGGGTCCTGCGTGTCTCTAGAAGGGTCTGGGGGCTTTTAGAAGGGTCCTTGGGGCTCTAGAAGGGTCTGGGGACCATTAGAGGGGCCCTAGGGGCCTCTAGAAGGGTCTGGGGGCTTTTAGAATGGTCCTTGGGGGCTCTAGAAGGGTTTGGGGACCACTAGAGAGGTCCTGGAGGCCTCTAGAAGGGTCTGGGGTATTTTAGAAGGGTCCTGGGGAGCTCTAGAAGGGTCTGGGGGCTTTTAGAAGGGTCCTGGGAAACTCTAGAAGGGTCTGGGGGCATTTAGATGGGTCCTGCGGGTTTCTAGAAGGGTCTGGGAGCTTTTAGAAGGGTCCTGGTGGGCTCTAGAAGGGTCTGGGGGATTTTAGAAGGGTCCTGGGGGGCTCTAGAAGGGTCTGAGGGATTTTAGAAGGGTCCTGGGGAGCTCTAGAATGGTCTGGGGGCTTTTAGAAGGGCCCTTGGGGGCTCTAGAAGGGTCTGGGGACCATTAGAGGGGCCCTAGGGGCCTCTAGAAGGGTCTGGGGGATTTTAGAAGGGTTCTGGGGAGCTCTTGATGGGTCTGGGGGCTTTTAGAATGGTCCTTGGGGGTTCTAGAAGGGTCTGGGGACCACTAGAGGGGCCCTGGGAACCTCTAGAAGGGTCTGGGGTATTTTAGACGGGTCCTGGGGAGCTCTAGAAGGGTCTGGGGGCTTTTAGAAGGGTCCTGGGAGAATCTAGAAGGGTCTGGGTGCATTTAGAAGGGTCCTGCGGGTCTCTAGAAGGGTCTGGGGGGCTATTAGAAGGGTTCTTTGGGCCTCTAGAAGGGTCTGGGGTCTTTTAGAAGGGTCCTGGGAGGATCCAGATGGGTCTGGGTACTTTTAGAAGGATCCGGGGAGGTTCTAGAAGGGTCTGGGGGCTTTTAGAAGGGTCCTGGGAGGCTCTACAAATGTCTGGAGGGTTTTAGAATGGTCCTGGGGGCATCTAGATGCGTCTATGGGCTTTTAGAATGATCCGGGGAGGCTCTAGAAGGGTCTGGCGGCTTTTAGAATGGTCCTGGGGTCCTCTAGAAGGGTCTGGGGGCATTTAGAATGATACGGGGAGGATCTAGAAGGGTCTGGGGGCTTTTAGAAAGATCCGGGGAGGGTCTAGAAGGGTCTGGGAGGTTTTAGAAGGGTCCTGGGGTTCTCTAGAAGGGTCTGGGTGCTTTTAGACGGGCCCTGGGCTCTCTAGAAGTGTCTGGGGGCATTTAGAAGAGTCCTGAGGGGCTCTAGAATCGTCTGGGCTCTTTTAGAAGGGTCCTGGGGTGTTCTAGAAGGGTCTGGGGGATTTTAGAAGGGTCCTTCGGTCCTCTAGAATAGTCTGGATGCTTTTAGAAGGGTCCTGGGGGGCTCTACAAGGGTCTGGGGGCATTTAGAAGGGTCCTGGGGGGCTCTAGAAGGGTCTGGGGGATTTTAGACGGGTCCTGCGGGGCTCTAGAAGGGTCTCGTGACCATTAGAGGGGCACTGGGAGCCTCTAGAATGGTCTGGGTGATTTTAGAAGGGTCCTCGTGAGGTCTAGAATTGTCTGGGGGCTTTTAGAAAGGTCCTGGGAGGCTCTAGAAGGGTCAGGGGGCTTTTAGAAGAGTCCTGCGTGTCTCTAGAAGGGTCTGGGGGCTTTTAGAAGGGTCCTTGGGGGCTCTAGAAGGGTGTGGGGACCACTAGAGGAGCCCTGGGGGCCTCTAGAGGGGTCTGGGTTATTTTAGAAGGGTCCTGGGGTGCTCTAGAAGGATCTGGGGGCTTTTAGAAGGGTCCTGGGAGACTCTAGAAGGGTCTGGGGGCATTTAGAAGGGTCCTGCGGGTCTCTAGAAGGGTCTGGGGGCTTTTAGAAGGGTCCTAGGGGCCTCTAGAAGGGTCTGGAGTATTTTAGAAGAGTTCTGGGGGGCTCTAGAAGGGTCTGGGGGCATTCAGAAGGGTCCTGGGGGCCTCTAGAAGGGTCTGGAGTCTATTAGAAGAGTCCTGGGGGGCTCTAGTTGGGTCTGGGGTCATTTAGAATGGTCCTGGGGGGCTCTAGAAGGGTCTGGGGTCTTTCAGAAGTGTCCTGGGGGGCTCTAGAAGGGTCTGGGGGCTTTTAGAAGGGTCCTGGGTCATCTAGAATGGTCTGGGGGCTTTTAGAAAGGTCCTGGGAGGATCCAGATGGGTCTGGGTGGTTTTAGAAGGATCCGGGGATGGTCTAGAAGGGTCTGGGTGCTTTTAGAAGGGTCCTGGGGGGCTCTACAAATGTCTGGAGGATTTTAGAAGGATCCGGGGAGGCTCTAGAAGTGTCTGGCGGCTTTTAGAAGGGTCCTTGGGAGCTCTAGAAGGGTCTGGGTGCTTTCAGAAGGGTCCTGGGGGCCTCTAGAAGGGTCTGGGTGCTTTCAGAAAGGTCCTGGGTGGCTCTAGAAGGGTCTGGGGGCTTTCAGAAGGGTCCTGTGGGGCTGTAGAAGGGCCTGGGGGCTTTTAGATGGGTCCTGGGGGGCTCTAGAAGGGTCCGGGGGCTTTTAGAATGGTCCGTGGAGGCTCTAGAAGGGTCTGGGTGCTTTTAGAAGGGTCCTGGGGGGCTGTAGAAGGGTCTGGGGGATATTAGAAGGATCCGGGGAGGGTCTAGAAGGCTCTGGGGGCATTTAGAAGGGTCCTTGGTGGCTCTAGAAGGGTCTGGGGACCATTAGAGGAGCCCTGGGGTCCTCTAGAAGGGTCTGGGGGCTTTTAGAAGGGTCCTTGGGGGCTCTAGAAGGGTGTGGGGACCACTAGAGGAGCCCTGGGGGCCTCTAGAGTGGTCTGGGGTATTTTAGAAGGGTCCTGGGGAGCTCTAGAAGGGTCTGGGGGCTTTTAGAATGGTCCTGGGAGACTCTAGAAGGGTCTGGGGGCATTTAGAAGGGTCCTGCGGGTCTCTAGAAGGGTCTGGGGGCTTTTAGAAGGGTCCTGGGGTGCTCTAGAAGGGTGTGAGTGCTTTTAGAATGGTCCTGGGGGCATTTAGAAGGCTCTGGGGGCTTTTAGAAGTGTCCTGTGGGCCTCTAGAAGTGTCTGAGGGATTTTAGAAGGGTCCTGGGAGGCTCTGGAATGGTCTGGGTGCTTTTAGAAGGATTCGGGGAGGGTCTAGAAGAGTCTGGGGGCATTTAGAAAGGTCCTGGGGGGCTCTAGAAGGGTCTGGGTGCTTTTAGAAGGGTCCTGGGGGGCTCTAGAAGGGTCTGGGTGCTTTTAGAAGGGTCCTGGGGAGCTCTAGAAGGGTCTGGGGTCTTTTAGAAGGGTCCTGGGTGGCGCTAAAAGTGTCTGGGTGCATTTAGAAGGGTCCTGGGGAGCTCTAGAAGGGTCTGGGGGTTTTCAGAAGGGTCCTGGGGGCCTCTAGAAGGGTCTGGAGGCTTTTAGAAGAGTTCTGGGGGGCTCTAGAAGGGTCTGGGGGCATTCAGAAGGGTCCTGGGGGCCTCTAGAAGGGTCTGGATGCTTTTAGAAGAGTCCTGGGGGGGTCTAGATGGGTCTGGGGACATTTAGAATGGTCCTGGGGGGCTCTAGAAGGGTCTGGGGGAGTTTAGATAGGTCCTGGGGAGCTCTAGATGGGTCTGGGTGCTTTTAGAAGGGTCCTGGGAGACTCTAGAAGGGTATGAGTGCTTTTTGAAGGGTCCTTCGTGTCTCTAGAAGGGTCTGGGTTTTTTTAGAATGGTCCTGGGGGGCTCTAGAAAGGTGTGAGGGATTTTAAAAGGGTCCTGGGAGGCTCTAGAAAGGTCTGGTTGCTTTTAGAAAGATTCGGGGAGGGTCTAGAAGGGTCTGGGGTCTTTTAGAAGGGTCCTGGGGGGCTCTAGATGGGTCTGGGGTCATTTAGAAGGGTCCTGGGGGGCTCTAGAAGGGTCTGGGGGCTTTCAGAAGTGTCCTGGGGGCTCTAGAATGGTCTGGGGCCTTTTAGAAGGGTCCTGGGGGGCTCTAGAAGGGTCTGGGTGCTATTAGAAGGATCGGGGAGGGTCTAGAAGGCTCTGGGGGCTTTTAGAAGGGTCCTTGGGGGCTCTAGAAGGGTCTGGGGACCATTAGAGGAGCCCTGGCGGCTTCTAGAAGGGTCTGGGGGGTTTTAGAAGGGTCCTGGGGAGCTCTAGCAGGGTCTGGGGTCTTTTAGAAGGGTCCTGGGGGAATATAGAAGGGTCTGGGTGCTTTTAGAAGGGTCCTGCGGGTCTCTAGAAGGGTCTGGGTGCTTTTAGAAGGGTCCTGGAGGAATCTAGAAGGGTCTGGGGTCTTTGAGAAGGGTCCTAGGGGGCTCTAGAAGGGTCTGGGTGCTTTTAGAATTGTCCTGGGGGGCTCTAGAAGGGTCTGGGGGCTTTTAGAAGGGTCCTGGGAGACTCTGGAAAGGTCTGAGGGCTTCTAGAAGTGTCCTGTAGGGTCTCTAGAAGGGTATGGGTGCTTTTAGAAGGGTCCTGTGGGGCTCTAGAAGGGTCAGGGGGCATTTAGAAAGGTCCTGGGGGGCTCTAGAAGGGTCTGGGTGCTTTTAGAAGGGTCCTGGGAGGATCTAGAAGGGTCTGGTTGCTTTTAGAATGGCCCTAGGAAGCTCTAGAAGGGTCTGGGGGCTTTTTGAAGGGTTCAGGGGGCCTCTAGAAAGGTCTGGGTGCTTTTAGAAGGGTCCTGCGTGGCTCTAGAAGGGTCTGGGATTCTATTAGAAGGATCCGGGGAGGGTCTAGAAGGCTCTGGGGCCTTTTAGAAGGGTCCTTGGGGGCTCTAGAAGGGTCTGGGGACCATTAGAGAAGCCCTGGTGGCCTCTAGAAGGGCCTGGGGGATTTTAGAAGGGTCCTGGGGAGCTCTAGAAGTGTCTGGGAGCTTTTAGAAGGGTCCTGGGAGAATCTAGAAGGGTCTGGGGGCTTTTAGAAGGGTCCTGCGGGTCTCTAGAAGGGTCTGGGGGCTTTTAGAATGGTCCTGGGGGGATCTAGAATGGTCTGGGTGCTCTTAGAAGGGTCCTGGGGGCCTCTAGAAATGTCTGCGGGATATTAGAAGGGTCCTGGGAGGCTGTAGAAGGGTCTGGGTGTTTTAGAAGGATTCGGGGAGGGTCTAGAAGGGTCTGGGGGCTTTTAGAAGGGTCCTGTGGTGATCTAGAAGCGTCTGGGTTCTTTTAGAAGGGTCCTGGGAGGCTCTAGAAGGGTCTGGGTGCTTTTTGAAGGGTCCTGGGGGTCTTTAGAAGGGTCTGGGGGCTTTTAGAATGGTCCTGCGGGGCTCTAGAATGCTCTGGGGGCTTTTAGAAGAGTCCTGGGTGGCTTTAGAAGAGTGTGAGTGCTTTTAGAAGGGTCCTGGGGGCATCTAGATGGCTCTGGGGACTTTTAGAAGGGTCCTGGGGGCCTCTAGATGGGTCTGAGGATTTTTAGAATGGTCCTGGGAGGCTCTAGAAGTGTCTGGGTGATTTTAGAAGGGCCCTGGGTGGCTCTAGAATGGTCTGGTTGCTTTTAGAAGGGTCCTGGTGGGCGCTAGAAGGGTCTGGGTGCTTTTAGAAATGTCCTGGGTGGCTCTAGAATGGTCTGGGGGCATTTAGAAGGGTCCCGGGGGGCTCTAGAAGGGTCTGGGGGCTTTTAGAAGGATCTTGGGTGCCTCTAGAAGGGTCTGGGGGCTTTTAGAAAGGTTCTGGGTGGCTCTAGAATGGTCTGGGGGCTTTTAGAAGCGTCCTGGGGGGCTCTAGAAGGGTGTGGTTGCTTTTAGAAGGGTCCTGGGGGCATCTACATGGCTCTGGGGGCTTTCAGAAGGGTCCTGGGGGCTTCTAGAAGGGTCTGAAGGATTTTAGAAG
Source organism: Clamator glandarius (assembly GCA_033459285.1). Classification (NCBI taxonomy): domain Eukaryota; kingdom Metazoa; phylum Chordata; class Aves; order Cuculiformes; family Cuculidae; genus Clamator; species Clamator glandarius. The sequence goes on along the minus strand of JAUNZM010001059.1, from coordinate 34,992 downwards.
GGTCCTGGGAGGCTGTAGAAGGGTCTGGGTGCTTTTAGAATGATCCGGGGAGGGTGTAGAAGGGTCTGGGTTCTTTTAGAAGGGTCCTGGGGGGCTCTAGAAGGGTCTGGGTGCTTTCAGAAGGGCCTGTGTGGCTGTAGAAGGGTCTGGGGGCTTTTAGATGGGTCCTGGGGGGCTCTAGAAGGGTCCGGGGGCTTTTAGAAGGGTCCGTAGAGGCTCTAGAAGGGTTCGGAGGTCTTGTAGAAGGGTCCTGGGGGGCTCTAGAAGGGTCTGGGTGCTATTAGAAGGATCCAGGGAGGGTCTAGAAGGCTCTGGGGGCTTTTAGAAGGGTCCTTGGGGGCTCTAGAAGGGTCTGGGGAACATTAGAGGGGCACTGGGGTCCTCTAGAAGGGTCTGGGGGATTTTAGAAGGGTCCTGGGGAGCTCTAGAATTGTCTGGGGGCTTTTAGAATGGTCCTGGGAGGCTCTAGAAGGGTCTGGGGGCTTTTAGAAGGGTCCTGCGTGTCTCTAGAAGGGTCTGAGTGCTTTTAGAAGGATTCGGGGAGGGTCTAGAAGGGTCTGGTGGCTTTTAGAAGGGTCCTGTGGGGCTCTCGAAGGGTCTGGGTGCTTTTAGAAGGGTCCTGGGGGGCTCTAGAAGGGTCTGGGGGCTTTTAGAAGGGTCCTGGGGAGCTCTAGATGGGTCTGGGGGCTTTTAGAAGGGTCCTGGGGGGCGCTAGAAATGTCTGGGTGCATTTAGAAGGGTCCTGGGGAGCTCTAGAAGGGTCTGGAGGCTTTTAGAAGGGTCCTGGGGGGTCTAGAAGGGTCTGGGGGCATTCAGAAGGGTCCTGGGGGCCTCTAGAAGGGTCTGGAGGGTTTTAGAAGAGTCCTGGTGGGCTCTAGATGGGTCTGGGTGCTTTTAGAATGATCCGGGGATGGTCTAGAAGGGTCTGGGTGCTTTCAGAAGGGTCCTGGGTGCATCTAGAAGGGTCTGGGTGCTTTTAGAAGGGACCTGGGTGGCTCTAGAAGGGTCTGGGGGCTTTTAGAAGGGTTCTGTGGGGATGTAGAAGGGTCTGGGTGCTTTTAGATGGGTCCTGGGGGGCTCTAGAAGGGTCTGGGGACCATTAGAGGGGCCCTGGGGGCCTCTAGAAGGGTCTCGGGGATTTTAGAAGGGTCCTGGGGAGCTCTATAAGTGTCTGGAGGCTTTTAGAAGGGTCCTGGGGGGCTCTAGAAAGGTGTTAGGGCTTTTAGAAGCGTCCTGGGGGCATCTAGAAGGCTCTGGGGGCTATTAGAAGGGTCCTGGGGGGCTCTAGAAGGGTCTGGGGGCTTTTAGAATGGTCTTGGGGGGCTCTAGAAGGGTCTGGGTCTTTTAGAAGGGTCCTGGTGGGCTCTAGAAGGATCTGGGGATAGTTAGGAGGGTCCTGAGGGGATGTTGAATGGTCTGAGTGCTTTTAGATGGTTCCTGTAGGGCTAAAAAAGGTTCCTAACCCTATCCCTAACCCTAACTCTAACCCTAACTCTAACCCTAACCCTAACCCTAACCCTAACCCTAACCCTAACCCTAATCCTAACTCTAACCCTAACCCTAACCCTAACTCTAACCCTAACTCTAACCCTAACCCTAACCCTAACTCTAACCCTAACCCTAACCCTAACCCTAACCCTAACCCTAACCCTAATCCTAACTCTAACCCTAACCCTAACCCTAACCCTAACCCTAACCCTAACTCTAACCCTAACCCTAACCCTAACCCTAACCCTAACCCTTACCCTAACCCTAACCCTAACCCTAACTCTAACCCTAACCCTAACCCTAACCCTAACCCTAACCCTAACCCTAACCCTAACCCTAACCCTAACCCTAACCCTAACCCTAACCCTAACCCTAACCCTGCCTCTAACCCCTAGAAGTATCTGGGGGCTTTTAGAAGAGTCCTTGAAGGATCTAGGAGGGTCTAGGGTCTCTAAAAAGGTTCCTAAGGGGCTCCGGAAGGGTTTGGGGTCTTTTAGAAGGGTCCTCGGTGGCTCTAGAAGGGTCTAGGGTATTGTAGAAGGGTCCTAAGGGGGTTTAGTAGGGCCTGGGGGGCTTTATAAGATTTTGGGGGCCTTTATAAGGTTTTGAGGGGCTCTAGAAAGTCCGGGGGCTTTGAGAAGCACACTGGGGGCTCTAGACGTGTCTGGGTGCTTTTAGAAGGTTCCTGGGGGGCTCTAGAAGGGTCTGGGTGCTTCTAGAGCAAAAATTTTAATTTTGCACATTTGGGGAATTCGCAGGGCTCAGCACACCCGGAGTGCAAAGGATGAGCCTGGCCTGGGAAAAGCACCTGCTTGATCAGGGTGTCTCCCCTGCCAGCTAAGTACAAAGGACCCAGACCATTCTAGAGCCCCCAAGGACCCTTCCAAAAGCCCCCAGACCCTTCTGGAGACGTTCAGGTTCCTTTGAAAAGGCCCCAGACCCTTCTAGAGCCTCCCAAGACCCTTCTAAAAGCCCCCAGACCCTTCTAGACCCTCCCCGGATCCTTCTAAAAGCCCCGAGACCCTTCTAGAGGATCCCAGGACCCTTCTAAAAGCCCCCAGACCCTTCTAGAGCCCCCCAGGACCCTTCTAAAAGCCCCCAGACCCTTCTAGAGGCCCCCAGGACCCTTTTAAAATCCCCCAGACCCTTCTAGAGCCACTAAAGACTCTTCTAATAGCACCCAGACCATTCTAGAGACCCCCAGGACACTTCTGAAAGCCCCCAGATCCTACTAGAGGCACCCAGGACCATTCTAAAAGCACCCAGACCCTTCTAGAGCCCCCCAGGACCCATCTAAAAGCACCCAGACCCTTCTAGAGGTCCCCATGACCATTCTAAAAGCCCCCAGAACCTTCTAGAGACCCCAGGACCCTTCTAAAAGCACCCAGACCCATCTAGAGCCTCCCAGGACCCTTCTAAAAGACCCCAGACCCTTCTAGAGACACCCAGGACCCTTCGAAAAGCCCCCAGACCCTTCTAGAGCCACCCAGGACCTTTCTAAAAGCCCCCAGACCCTTCTAGAGCCTCCCAGGACCCTTCTAAAAGCCCCCAGACCATTCTAGAGCACCCCAGGACCCTTCTAAAAGCCCCCAGACCCTTCTAGAGCCACCCAGGACCCTTCTAAAAGCCCCCAGACCCTTCTAGAGCCACCCAGGACCCTTCTGAAAGCCAGCAGAACATTCTAGAGTCACCCAGGACCCTTCTAAAGGCACCCAGACCCTTCTAGAGCCCCCCAGGACCCTTCTAAAAGCCCCCAGACCCTTCTAGAGACCCCCAGGACCCTTCTGAAAGCCCCAAGACCCTTCTATAGCACTACAGGACCCTTCTAAAAGCCCCCAGACCCTTCTAGAGAATCCGAGGACCCTTCTAAAATTCAACAGACCCTTCTAGAGCCCCCCCGGACCCTTCTAAAAGCTCCCAGAACCTTCTAGAGCCACCCAGGACCATTCTAAAAGCCCCCAGACCATTCTAGAGACACCCAGGACCCTTCTAAAAGCCCCCAGACCCTTCTAGAGACCCCCAGGACCCTTCTGAAAGACCCCAGAACATTCTAGATCCCCCCAGGACCCTTCTAAAAGCCCTCAGACCCTTCTAGATCACCCCCGGACCCTTCTAAAAGCACCCAGACCCTTCTAGAGCATCCCAGGACACTTCTAAAAGACCCCAGACCCTTCTAGAGGCCCCTAGGACCCTTCTAAATGCCCCCAGACCCTTCTAGAGCCTCCCAGGACCCTTCTAAAAGAAAACAGACCCTTCTAGAGCACCCCAGGACCATTCCAATGGCCCCCAGACCTTTCTAGACCCTCCCCGGATCATTCTAAAAGCCCCCAGACCCGTCTAGAGAACCCCAGGACCATTCTGAAACCCAGCAGAACATTCTAGAGTCACCCAGGACCCTTCTAAAGGCACCCAGACCCTTCTAGAGCCCCCCAGGACCCTTCTAAAAGCGCCCAGACCCTTCTAGAGCATCCGAGGACCCTTCTAAAATTCCCCAGACCCTTCTAGAGCACCCCAGGACATATCTAAAAGCACCCAGACCCTTCTAGAGCCCCCCCGGACCCTTCTAAAATCCCCCAGACCCTTCTAGAGCCACCCAGGACCCTTCTAAAAGCACCCAGAACCTTCTAGAGACCCCAGGACCTTTCTACAAGCCCCAAGACCCTTCTAGAGCATCCCAGGACCCTTCTAAAAGCACCCAGACCCATCTAGAGCCTCCCAGGACCCTTCTAAAAGCACCCAGACCCTTCTAGAGACACCCAGGACCCTTCAAAAAGCCCCCAGACCCTTCTAGAGCCACCCAGGACCTTTCTAAAAGCCCCCAGACCCTTCTAGAGCCACCCAGGACCCTTCTGAAAGCCAGCAGAACATTCTAGAGTCACCCAGGACCCTTCTAAAGGCACCCAGACCCTTCTAGAGCCCCCCAGGACCCTTCTAAAAGCACCCAGACCCTTCTAGAGGCCCCCAGGACCATTCTGAAAGCCCCCAGAACCTTCTAGAGCACCCCAGGACCCTTCTAAAAGCCCCCAGACCCTTCTAGAGAATCCGAGGACCCTTCTAAAATTCCCCAGACCCTTCTAGAGCCCCCCCGGACCCTTCTAAAAGCCAGCAGAACCCTTCTAGAGCCACCCAGGACCCTTCTAAAAGCACCCAGACCATTCTAGAGCCCCCCAGGACCCTTCTAAAAGCCCCCAGACCCTTCTAGAGACCCCCAGGACCCTTCTGAAAGCCCCCAGAACATTCTAGATCCCCCCAGGACCCTTCTAAAAGCCCCCAGACCCTTCTAGAGCATCCGAGGACCCTTTTAAAAGCACCCAGACCCTTCTAGAGCATCCCAGGACCCTTCTAAAAGCCCCCAGACCCTTCTAGAGGCCCCTTGGACCCTTCTAAAAGCCCCCAGAACCCTCTAGACCCACCCAGGACTCTTCTAAAAGCACCCAGACCCTTCTAGAGCCTCCCAGGACCCTTCTAAAAGTACCCAGACCCTTCTAGAGCCCCCCAGGACCATTCTAAAGGCCCCCCAGACCTTTCTAGACCCTCCCCGGATCACTCTAAAAGCCCCCAGACCCTTCTAGAGGCCCCCAGGACCATTCTACAAGCACCCAGACCATTCTAGAGCCCCCCAGGACCCTTCTAAAGGCCCCCAGACCCTTCTAGACCCTCCCCGGATCATTCTAAAAGCCCCCAGATTCTTCTAGAGCCTCCTAGGACCCATCTAATAGCCCCCCGACCTTTCTAGACCCTCCCCGGATCCTTCTAAATGAACCCAGACCCTTCTAGGGCCCCCCAGAACCCCTCTAAAAGCCTCCAGACCCTTCTAGAGCCCCCCAGGACCCTTCTAAAAGACCCCAGACCCTTCTAGAGCCGCCTAGGATCCTTCAAAAAGCATAAAGACCATTCTAGACCGTCCCCGGATCATTCTAAAAGCCCCCAGACCCTTCTCGAGCCCCTCAGGACCCTTCCAAATGCCCCCAGACCCTTCTAGAGCCCCCCAGGACCATTCTAAAAGACCCCAGACCATTCTAGAGCCCCCCAGGACCCTTCTAAAAGCCCCCAGACCCTTCTAGATCCTCCCAGGACCTTTCTAAATGCCCCCAGACCTTTCTAGAGGCCCCAGGACCCTTCCAAAAGCCACCAGACCCTTCTAGAGCCCCCCAGGACCCTTCTAAAAGCCCCCAGACCCTTCTTGAGCCCCCCAGGACCCTTCTAAAAGCCCCCAGACCCTTCTAGCGGCACCCACGACCCTTCTACAAGCCCCCAGACCCTTCTAGAGCCCCCCAGGACCCTTCTAAAAGCACCCAGACCCTTCTAGAGGCCCCCAGGACCCTTCTAAAAGCACCCAGACCCTTCTAGAGCCCCCCAGGACCCTTTTACAAGCACCCAGACCCTTCTAGAGCCACCCAGGACCCTTCTAAAAGCCCCCAGACCCTTCTAGAGGCCCCCAGGACCCGTCTAAAAGCCTCTAGACCCTTCTAGAGCACCCCAGGACCTTTCTAAAAGCACCCAGACCCTTCTAGAGGCTCCCCGGACCCTTATAAAAGCACCCCGACCCTTCTAGAGTCTCCCAGTACCCTTCTAAAAGCAACCAGACCCTTCTAGAGAACCCCAGGATTATTCTAATAGCCCCCAGACCCTTCTAGACCCTTCCCGGATCCTTCTAAAAGCCCCCAGACCCTTCTAGAGCCCCCTAGGATCCTTCAAAAAGCACCCAGACCTTTCTAGACCGTCCCCGGATCATTCTAAAAGCCCCCAGACCCTTCTAGAGCCCCCTAGGACCCATCTAAAAGCCCCCAGACCCTTCTAGAGGCCCCTAGGACCCTTCTAAAAGACCCCAGACCCTTCTAGACCCTCCCCGGATCCTTCGAAAAGACCCCAGACCTTCTAGAGCCCCCCAGGATCATTCTAAAAGCCCCCAGACCCTTCTAGAGCCCCCCAGTACCCTTCTAAAAGCCCCTAGACCCTTCTAGAGCCCCCCAGGACCCTTCTAAATGCCCCCAGACCCTTCAAGAGGCACCCTGGGCCCCTCTTAAGGAACCCCGTCCCTTCTAGAGCACCCCAGGACCCTTCTAAAAGACCCCAGACCCTTCTAGAGCCGCCCCGGACCCTTCTAAAAGACCCCAGACCCTTCTAGAGGACCCCAGGACCATTCTGAAAGCCAGCAGAACATTCTAGAATCACCCAGGACCCTTCTAAAGGAACCCAGACCCTTCTAGAGCCCCCCAGGACCCTTCTAAAGGCCCCAGACGCTTCTAGAGAACCCCAGGACCCTTCTGAAAGCCCCCAGAACATTCTAGAGCCCTCCAGGACCCTTCTAAAAGCACCCAGACCCTTCTAGAGCATCCGAGGACCCTTCTAAAATTCCCCAGACCCTTCTAGAGCACCCCAGGACACTTCTAAAAGCACCCAGACCATTCTAGAGCCCCCCCGGACCCTTCTAAAAGCACCCAGAACCTTCTAGAGCCACCCAGGACCCTTCTAAAAGCCCCCAGACCCTTCTAGAGACCACCAGGACCCTTCTGAAAGCCCCGAGAACCTTCTAGAGCCCTCCAGGACCCTTCTAAAAGCCCCCAGACCCTTCTAGAGAATATGACGACCCTTCTAAAATTCCCCAGACCCTTCTAGAGCCCCCCCGGACCCTTCTAAAAGCCCCCAGACCCTTCTAGAGCCACCCAGGACCATTCTAAAAGCCCCCAGACCATTCTAGAGCCCCCCAGGACCCTTCTAAAAGCCCCCAGACCCTTCTAGAGACCCCCAGGACCCTTCTGAAAGCCCCCAGAACATTCTAGAGCCACCCATGACCCTTCTAAAAGCCCCCAGACCCTTCTAGAGCATCCGAGGACCCTTCTAAAAGCACCCAGACCATTCTACAGCATCCCAGGACCCTTCTAAAAGCACCCAGACCCTTCTAGAGGCCCCTAGGACCCTTCTAAAAGCCCCCAGACCATTCTAGAGCCCCCCCAGGACCCTTCTAAAGGCCCCCAGACCCTTCTAGAGAACCCCAGGACCCTTCTAAAAGCCCCCAGATCCTTCTAGAGGCCCCCAGGACCCTTCTAAAAGCCCCCAGACCCTTCTAGAGCCCCCCAGGACCCTTCTAAAAGACCCCAGACCCTTCTAGAGCCCCCCAGGACCCTATTAAAAGTTCCCAGTCCATTCTAGAGCCCCCCAGGACCCTTCTAAAAGCCCCCAGACCCTTCTAGACCGTCCCCGGATCCTTCTAAAAGCCCCCAGACCCTTCTAGATCCTCCCAGGACCTTTCTAAAAGACCCCAGACCTTTCTAGAGGCCCCAGGACCCTTCTAAAAGCCCCCAGACCCTTCTAGAGGCCCCCAGGACCCTTATAAAAGCACCCAGACCCTTCTAGAGCATCCCAGGACCCTTCTAAAAGCCCCCAGACCCTTCTAGAGCACCCCAGGACCATTCTAAAAGACCCCAGACCCTTCTAGAGCCGCCCCGGACCCTTCTAAAAGACCCCAGACCCTTCTAGAGGACCCCTGGACCCTTCTGAAAGCCAGCAGAACATTCTAGAATTATACAGGACCCTTCTAAAGGAACCCAGACCCTTCTAGAGCCCCCCAGGACCCTTCTAAAAGCGCCCAGACGCTTCTAGAGAAACCCAGGACCCTTCTGAAAGCCCCCAGAACATTCTAGAGCCCTCCAGGACCCTTCTAAAAGCACCCAGACCCTTCTAGAGCATCCGAGGACCCTTCTAAAATTCCCCAGACACTTCTAGAGCACCCCAGGACACTTCTAAAAGCCCCCAGACCCTTCTAGAGCTCCAATGGACCATTCTAAAAGCCCCCAGACCATTCTAGAGCCACCCAGGACCCTTCTAAAAGCACCCAGAACCTTCTAGAGCCCCCCAGGACCAATCTACAAGTCCCCAGACCCTTCTAGAGCCTCCCAGGACCCTTCTAAAAGCCCCCAGACCCTTCTAGAGACACCCAGGACCCTTCGAAAAGCCCCCAGACCCTTCTAGAGCCACCCAGGACCTTTCAAAAATCCCCCAGACCATTCTAGAGCCTCCCAGGACCCTTCTAAAAGCCCCCAGACCATTCTAGAGCACCCCAGGACCCTTCTAAAAGCCCCCAAACCCTTCTAGAGCCACCCAGGACACTACTAAAAGCCCCCAGATCCTTCTAGAGCCACCCATGACCCTTCTGAAAGCCTGCAGAACATTCTAGAGTCACCCAGGACCATTCTAAAAGCCCCCAGACCATTCTAGAGCCCCCCAGGACCCTTCTAAAAGCCCCCAGACCCTTCTAGAGACCCCCAGGACCCTTCTGAAAGCCCCCAGAACATTCTAGAGCCCCCCAGGACCCTTCTAAAAGCCCCCAGACCATTCTAGAGCATCCCAGGACCCTTCTAAAAGCACCCAGACCCTTCTAGAGGCCCCTAGGACCCTTCTAAAAGCCCCCAGACCCTTCTAGAGTCCCCCAGGACCCTTCTAAAAGCCCCCAGACCATTCTAGAGCATCCCAGGACCCTTCTAAAAGCACCCAGACCCTTCTAGAGGCCCCTAGGACCCTTCTAAAAGCCCCCAGACCCTTCTAGAGTCCCCCAGGACCCTTCTAAAAGCCCCCAGACCATTCTACAGCCCCCCAGGACCCTTCTTAATGCCCCCAGACCCTTCTAGACCCTCCCCGGATCATTCTAAAAGCCCCCAGATTCTTCTAGAGCCTCCCAGGACCCTTCTAATAGCCCCCCGACCTTTCTAGACCCTCCCCGGATCCTTCTAAATGAACCCAGACCCTTCTAGGGCCCCCCAGAACCCCTCTAAAAGCCTCCAGACTATTGTAGAGCCCCCCAGGACCCGTCTCAAAGCGCCCAGACCATTCTAGACCCTCCCCTGATCATTCTAAAAGACCCCAGACCCTTCTAAAACCTCCCAGGACTATTCTAAAAGAACCCAGACCCTTCTAGACCCTCCCCGGATTATTCTAAAAGCCCCCAGACCATTCTAGAGCCCCCCAAGACACTTCTAAAAGCCTCCAGACCCTTCTAGAGCCCCCCAGGACCCTTCTAAATGCCCCCAGACCCTTCTAGAGACACCCAGGACCCATCTAAAAGCCCCCAGATATTTCTAGAGGCCGCCAGGACCCTTCTAAAAGCCCCCAGACCCTTCTAGAGCCCCCCAGGACCCTTCTAAAAGCCCCCAGACCCTTCTAGACCCTCCCCGGATCCTTCTAAAAGCCCCCAGACCCTTCTAGATCCTCCCAGGACCTTTCTAAAAGACCCCAGACCTTTCTAGAGGCCCCAGGACCCATCTAAAAGCCCCCAGACCCTTCTAGAGCCCCCCAGGACCCTTCTAAAAGCCCCCACACCTATCTAGAGCCCCCCAGGACTCTTCTAAAAGCCCCCAGACCCTTCTTGAGCCCCCCAGGACCCTTCTAAAAGCCCCCAGACCCTTCTAGCGGCACCCACGACCATTCTACAAGCACCCAGACCCTTCTAGAACCCCCCAGGACCCTTCTAAAAGCCCCCAGACCCTTCTAGAGCCCCCCAGGACCCTTCTAAAAGCCCCCAGACCCTTCTAGAGCCCCCCAGGACCATTCTACAAGCCCCCAGACCCTTCTAGAGCCACCCAGGACCCTTCTAAAAGCACCGAGACCCTTCTAGAGGCCCCCAGGACCCGTCTAAAAGCCTCTAGACCCTTCTAGAGCCCCCCAGGACCTTTCTAAAATCACCCAGACCCTTCTAGAGGCTCCCCGGACCCTTATAAAAGCAACCAGACCCTTCTAGAGAACCCCAGGACCCTTGTAAAAGCCCCCAGACCCTTCTAGACCCTCCCCGGATCCTTCTAAAAGCCGCCAGACCCTTCTAGAGCCCCCTAGGATCCTTCAAAAAGCACCCAGACCTTTCTAGACCGTCCCCGGATCATTCTAAAAGCCCCCAGACCCTTCTAGAGCCCCCCAGGACCCTTCTAAATGCCCCCAGACCCTTCTAGAACCCCCCAGGACCCTTCTAAAAGCACCCAGACCCTTCTAGAGCCCCCCAGGACCCTTCTAAAAGCCCCCAGACCCTTCTAAAGCCCCCCAGGACCCTTCTACAAGCCCCCAGACCCTTCTAGACCCTCCCCGGATTCTTCTAAAAGACCCCAGACCCTTCTAGAGCCCCCCTGGACCCTTCTAAAAGACCCCAGACCCTTCTAGAGGACCCCAGGACCCTTCTGAAAGCCAGCAGAACATTCTAGAGTCACCCAGGACCATTCTAAAGGCACCCAGACCATTCTAGAGCCCCCCAGGAGCCTTCTAAAAACGCCCAGACCCTTCTAGAGACTCCCAGGACCCTTCTGAAAGCCCCCAGAACCTTCTAGAGCCCTCCAGGACCCTTCTAAAAGCACCCAGACCCTTCTAGAGCATCCGAGGACCCTTCTAAAAATCCCCAGACCCTTCTAGAGCACCCCAGGACACTTCTAAAAGCCCCCAGACCCTTCTAGAGCCCCACCGGACCCTTCTAAAAGCCCCCAGACCTTCTAGAGCCACCCAGGACCCTTCTAAAAGCACCCAGAACCTTCTAGAGCCCCCCAGGACCCATCTACAAGCCCCCAGACCCTTCTAGACCATCCCAGGACCCTTCTAAAAGCCCCCAGACCCTTCTAGATCCTCCCAGGACCTTTCTAAAAGACCCCAGACCCTTCTAGAGCCTCCCAGGACCCTTCTAAAAGCCCCCAGACCATTCTAGAGCACCCCAGGACCCTTCTAAAAGCCCCCAGACCCTTCTAGAGGCACCCAGGACCCTTCTAAAAGCCCCCAGACCCTTCTAGAGGAACCCAGGACCCTTCTGAAAGCAAGCAGAACATTCTAGAGTCACCCAGGACCCTTCTAAAATTCCCAGACCCTTCTAGATCCCCCCAGGACCTTCTAAAAGCCCCCAGACCCTTCTAAGAGACACCCAGGACCCTTCTGAGAGCCCCCAGAACCATCTAGAGCCCTCCTGGACCCTTCTAAAAGCCCCCTGACCCTTCTAGAGAATCCGAGGACCCTTCTAATATTCCCCAGACCCTTCTAGAGCCCCCCGGACCCTTCTAAAAGCCCCCAGACCCTTCTAGAGCCACCCAGGACCCTTCTAAAAGTCCCCAGATTATTCTAGAGCCCCCCCGGACCTTGTAAAAGCCCCCAGACCCTTCTAGAGGGCCCCCAGGACCCTTATAAAAGCACCAGAACATTCCAGAGCCTCCCAGGGACCCTTCTACAAGCACCCAGACCCTTCTAGAGCCCCGAGGACCCTTCTAAAAGCCTCTAGACCCTTCTAGAGCCTCCCAGGACCCTTCTAAAAGCCCCAGGACCCTTCTAGAGCCTCCCCTGACCATTCTAAAAGCCCCCAGACCCCTCTAGAGCCGCCTAGGATCCTTCAAAAAGCATAAAGACCATTCTAGACCGTCCCCGGATCATTCTAAAAGCCCCCAGACCCTTCTAGAACACCTCAGGACCCTTCTAAATGCCCCCAGACCCTTCTAGAGAACCCCAGGACCCATCTAAAAGCCCCCAGATCCTTCTAGAGGCCTCCAGGACCCTTCTAAAAGTCCCCAGACCCTTCTAGAGCCCCCCCGGACCATTCTAAAAGACCCCAGACCCTTCTAGAGCCCCCCAGGACCCTACTAAAAGCTCCCAGACCCTTCTAGAGCCCCCCAGGACCCTTCTATAAGCCCCCAGACCCTTCTAGATCCTCCCAGGACCTTTCTAAAAGTCCCCAGACCTTTCTAGAGGCCCCAGGACCCTTCTAAAAGCCCCCCGAACCTTCTAGAGCCCCCCAGGACCCTTCTAAAAGCCCCCAGACCCTTCTAGAGCACCCCAGGACCCTTCTAAAAGCCCCCAGACCCTTCTTGAGCCCCCCAGGACCCTTCTAAAAGACCCCAGACCCTTCTAGCGGCACCCAGGACCCTTCTACAAGCCCCCAGACCCTTCTAGAGCCCCCCAGGACCCTTCTAAAAGCTCCCAGACCCTTCTAGATGCCCCCAGGACCCTTCTAAAAGCCCCCAGAACTTCTAGAGTCCCCCGGACGCTTCTACAAGCCCCCAGACCCTTCTAGATCCACCCAGGACCCTTCTAAAAGCACCCAGACCCTTCTAGAGGACCCCAGGACCCGTCTAAAAGCCTATAGACCCTTCTAGAGCCCCCCAGGACCTTTCTAAAAGCACCCAGACCCTTCTAGAGGCTCCCCGGACACTTATAAAAGCACCCCGACCCTTCTAGAGCCTCCCAGTACCCTTCTAAATGCAACCAGACCCTTCTAGAGAACCCCAGGACCATTCTAAAAGCCCCCAGACCCTTCTAGAGCCCCCCAGGATCATTCCAAAAGCCCCCAGACCCTTCTAGAGGCCCCTAGGACCCTTCTAAAAGCTCACAGACCCTTCTAGACCCTCCCCAGATCCTTCGAAAAGACCCCAGACCTGTCTAGAGCCCCCCAGGATCATTCTAAAAGCCCCCAGACCCTTCTAGAGCTCCCCAGTACCCTTCTAAAAGCCCCTAGACCCTTCTAGAGCCCCCCAGGACCCTTCTAAATGCCCCCAGACCCTTCAAGAGGCACCCAGGGCCCCTCTTAATGAACCCCGTCCCTTCTAGAGCACCCCAGGACCCTTCTAAAAGTCCCCAGGCCTTTCTAGAGCACCCCAGGACCCTTCTAAAAGCCCCCAGACCCTTCTAGAGGCCCCCCGGACCCTTCTAAAAGACCCCAGACCCTTCTAGAGGACCCCAGGACCCTTCTGAAAGCCAGCAGAACATTCTAGAGTCACCCAGGACCCTTCTAAAGGCACCCAGACCCTTCTAGAGCCCCCCAGGACCCTTCTAAAAGCCCCCAGACCCTTCTAGAAATTCCCAGGACCCTTCTGAAAGCCCCAGAACCTTCTAGAGCCCTCCAGGACCCTTCTAAAAGCACCCAGACCCTTCTAGAGCATCCGAGAACCCGTCTAAAATTCCCCAGACACTTCTAGAGCACCCCAGGACAATTCTAAAAGCCCCCAGACCCTTCTAGAGCCCCACCGGACCCTTCTAAAAGCCCCCAGACCCTTCTAGAGCCACCCAGGACCCTTCTAAAAGCAACCAGAACCTTCTAGAGCCCCCCAGGACCCATCTACAAGCCCCCAGACCATTCTAGAGCATCCCAGGACCCTTCTAAAAGCCCCCAGACCCATCTAGATCCTCCCAGGACCTTTCTAAAAGACCCCAGACCTTTCTAGAGCACCCCAGGACCCTTCTAAAAGCCCCCAGACCCTTCTAGAGCCACCCAATACCCTTCTAAATGACCCCAGACCCATCTAGAGCCCCCCAGGACCCTTCTGAAAGCCAGCAGAACATTCTAGAGTCACCAGGACCATTCTAAATGCACCCAGACCCTTCTAGAGCCCCCCCGGACCCTTCTAAAAGCCCCCAGACCCTTCTAGAGCCCCCCAGGACCCTTCTAAAAGCCCCCAGACCATTCTAGAGCCCCCCAGGACCCTTCTAAAAGCCCCCAGACCCTTCTAGAGCAACCCAGGACCCTTCTGAAAGACCCCAGAACATTCTAGAGCCCCCCAGGACCCGTCTAAAAGAGCCCAGACCCTTCTAGACCCTCCCCTGATCATTCTAAAAGACCCCAGACCCTTCTAAAACCTCCCAAGACTATTCTAAAAGAACCCAGACCCTTCTAGACCCTCCCCGGATTATTCTAAAAGACGCCAGACCATTCTAGAGCCACCCAAGACCCATCTAAAAGCCTCCAGACCCTTCTAGAGCCACCCCGAACCACTCTAATAGTTCTCAGACCCTTCTAGAGGCCCCCAGGACCCTTCTATAAGTCCCCAGACCCTTCTAGAGGCCCCCAGGATACTTCTAAATGCCCCCAGACCCTTCTAGAGAACCCCGGGACCCTTCTAAAAGCCCCCAGACCCCTCTAGAGCCCCCCAGGACCCTTCTAAAAGCCCCCAGAACCTTCTAGACCCTCCCCGGATCATTCTAAAAGCCCCCAGACCCTTCTAGAGATCCCCATGACCCTTCTAAAAGAACTCAGACCCTTCTAGAGGGCCCCAGGACCCTTCTAAAAGCACCCAGACCCTTCTAGAGCCTCCCAGGATCATTCTAAAAGCCCCCAGACCCTTCTAGACCCCCCCAGGACCCTTCTAAAAGCCCCCAGACCCTTCTAGAGCCCCCCAGGACCCTTCTGAAAGGCCGCAGACACATCTAGACACTCCCCGGATCTTTCTAAAAGACCCCAGACACTTCTAGAGATCCCCAGGAGCATTCTAAAAGCACCCAGACCCTTCTAGAGCACTCCAGGACCCTTCTAAAAGCCCCCAGACCCTTCTAGAGCCCCCCAGGGCCCCTCTTAAGGCACCCCGTCCCTTCTAGGACACCCCAGGACCATTCTTAAAGTCCCCAGACCCTTCTAGAGCACCCCAGGACCCTTCTAAAAGCCTCCAGACCCTTCTAGAGGACCCCTGGACCCTTCTGAAAGCCCACAGAACCTTATAGAGCATCCCAGGACAGTTCTAAAAGACCCAGACCCTTCTAGAGCATCCCAGGACAGTTCTAAAAGCCCCCAGACCCTTCTAGAGCCTCCCAGGACCCTTCTAAAAGCACCCAGACCCTTCTAGAGACACCCAGGACCCTTCTAAAAGCCCCCAGATCCTTCTAGAGCCAACCAGGACGCTTCTAAAAGCCCGCAGACCCTTCTAGAGACCTCCAGGACCCTTCTAAAAGCACCCAGACCCTTCTAGAGCCCCCCAGGACCCTTCTAAAAGCCCCCAGACCCTTCTAGAGCCCCCCAGGACCGTTCTACAAGCCCCCAGACCCTTCTAGAGCCACCCAGGACCCTTCTAAAAGCACCCAGACCCTTCTAGAGGCCCCCAGGACCCGTCTAAAAGCCTCTAGACCCTTCTAGAGCCCCCCAGGACCTTTCTAAAAGCCCCCAGACCCTTCTAGAGGCTTCCCCGGACCATTATAAAAGCACCCCGACCCTTCTAGAGCCTCCCAGTACCGTTCTAAAAGCAATCAGACCCTTCTAGAGAACCCCAGGACCCTTCTAAAAGCCCCCAGACCCTTCTAGACCCTCCCCGGATCCTTCTAAAAGCCCCCAGACCTTACTATAGCCCCCTAGGATCCTTCAAAAAGCACCCAGACCTTTCTAGACCGTCCCCGGATCATTCTAAAAGCCCCCAGACCCTTCTAGAGACCCCCAGGATCATTCTAAAAGCCCCCAGACCCTTCTAGAGCCCCCCAGGATCATTCCGAGAGCACCCAGACACTTCTAGAGCCCCCTAGGACCCATCTAAAAGCCCCCAGACCCTTCTAGAGTCCCCTAGGACACTTCTAAAAGCCCCCAGACCCTTCTAGACCCTCCCCGGATCCTTCGAAAAGACCCCAGACCCTTCTAGAGCCCCCCAGGATCATTCTAAAAGCCCCCAGACCCTTCTAGAGCCCCCCAGTACGCTTCTAAAAGCCCCTAGACCCTTCTAGAGCCCCCCAGGACCCTTCTAAATGCCCCCAGACCCTTCAAGAGGCACCCAGAACCCTTCTAAAAGCACCCAGACCATTCTAGAGCCTCCCAGGACCATTCTAAAAGCCCCCAGACCATTCTAGACCCCCCCAGGACCCTTCTAAAAGCCCCCAGACCCTTCTAGAGCCCCCCAGGACCCTTCTGAAAGGCCGCAGACACTTCTAGACACTACCCGGATCCATCTAAAAGACCCCAGACCCTTCTAGAGCACCCCAGGACTCGTCTAAAAGACCCCAGACCATTCTAGAGCCCCCCCGGACCCTTCTAAAAGCCTGCAGACCCTTCTAGAGGCTCCCTGGACCTTTCTGAAAGCACCCAGAACCTTCTAGAGCCCCCCAGGACCCTTCTAAAAGCACCCAGACCCTTCTAGAGCATCCCAGGACCATTCTAAAAGCCCCCAGACCCTTCTAGAGCCTCCCAGGATCCTTCTAAAAGCCCCCAGACTCTTCTAGATACTCCCAGGACCCTTCTGAAAGCCCCCAGACCATTCTAGAGCCATCCAGGACCCTTCTAAAAGCCCCCAGACCCTTCTAGAGCATCCGAGGACCCTTTCTAAAATTCCCCACACCCTTCTAGAGCACCCCAGGACCCTTCTAAAAGCCCCCAGACCCTTCTAGAGGCCCCCAGGACCCTTCTAAAAGCCACCAGACCCTTCTAGAGCCCCCCCAGGACCATTCTACAAGCCCCCAGACCCTTCTAGAGCCCCCCAGGACCCTTCTACAAGCCCCCAGACCCTTCCAGATCCACCCAGGACCCTTCTAAAAGCCCCCAGACCCTTCTAGATGCCCCCAGGAATCGTCTAAAAGCCTCTAGACCCTTCTAGAGCCCCCCAGGACCTTTCTAAAAGCACCCAGACCCTTCTAGAGCTCCCCGGTCCCTTATAAAAGCACCCAGACCCTTCTAGAGCCTCCCAGGACCCTTCTAAAAGCCACCAGACCCTTCTAGAGACCCCCAGGACCCTTCTAAAAGCCCCCAGACCCTTCTAGACACTCCCCGGATCCTTCTAAACGCCCTCAGACCCTTCTAGAGCCCCCTAGGATCCTTCAAAAAGCACCCAGACCCTTCTAGGCCGTCCCCGGATCATTCTAAAAGCCCCCAGACCCTTCTAGAGCCACCCAGGACCCTTCTAAAAGCCCCCTGACCCTTCTAGAGCCCCCTATGACCCATCTAAATGCCCCCAGACCCTTCTAGAGGCCCCCAGGACCCTTCTAAAAGCCCCCAGACCCTTCTAGACCCTCCCCGGATCCTTCTAAAAAACCCCAGACCATTCTAGAGTCTCCCAGGACCATTCTAAAGCCCTTAGACCCTTCTAGAGGACACCAGGACCCTTCTAAAAGCCCCCAGACACTTCTAGAGCCCCCCAGGACCCTTCTAAAACCCTACAGACCCTTCTAGAGCCCCCCAGGACCCTTCTAAAAGCCCCCAGACCAATCTAGAGGTCCCCAGGGCCCTCTTAAGGCACCCCGTCCATTCTAGAGCACCCCAGGACCCTTCTAAAAGTCTCCAGACCCTTCTAGAGCACCCCAGGACCCTTCTAAATGCCCCAAGACCCTTCTAGAGCCCCCCAGGACCCTTCTAAAAGCACCCAGACCCTTATAGAGGCCCCCAGGACCCTTCTGAAAGCCCCAAGAACCTTCTAGAGCATCCCAGGACCCTTCTAAATGAACCCAGACCCTTCTAGGGCTCCCCAGGACCCT
Organism: Clamator glandarius; assembly: GCA_033459285.1. Taxonomy (NCBI): domain Eukaryota; kingdom Metazoa; phylum Chordata; class Aves; order Cuculiformes; family Cuculidae; genus Clamator; species Clamator glandarius. Next base: position 17,343 of record JAUNZM010001059.1, on the reverse strand, counting down.
TCCAAAAGCCCCCAGACCATTCTAGAGACCCCCATGACCCTTCTGAAAGCCTCCAGAACCTTCTAGATCCACCCAGGACCCTTCTAAAAGCCACCAGACCCTTCTAGAGCCCCCCAGGACCATTCTAAAAGCACCCAGACCCTTCTAGAGACACCCAGGACCCTTCTAAATGCCCCCAGACCCTTCTAGATAAGCCAGGACCCTTCGAAAAGCAACCAGAACCTTCTAGAGCCACCCAGGACCATTCTAAAAGCCCCCAAACCCTTCTAGAGCCTCCCAGGACCCTTCTAAAAGCACCCAGACCCTTCTAGAGAGCCCCAGGACCATTCTAAAGGCCCCCAGACTCTTCTAGACCCTCCCCGGATCATTCTAAAAGCCCTCAGACCCTTCTAGAGACCCCCAGGACCCTTCTAAAGGCCCCCAGACCCTTCTAGACCTTCCCCGGATCATTCTAAAAGCCCCCAGACCCTTCTAGAGCCTCGCAGGACCCCTCTAAAAGCCCCTGGACCCTTCTAGAGCCTCGCAGGACCCTTCTAAAAGCCTCCAGACCCTTCTAAAGGCCCCCCGGACCCTTCTAAAAGTCCCCAGACCCTTCTAGAGCCTTCCAGGACCCTTCTAAAAGCCCCCAGACCCTTCTAGATCACCCCCGGACCACTCTGATATACCCCACACCATTCTAGAGGCCACCAGGATACTTTCAAAAGCCCCCAGACCCTTCTAGAGAATCCCAGGACCCTTCTAAAAGCCCCCAGACCATTCTAGAGCCCCCCAGGGCCCTTCTAAAAGCCCCGAGACCCTTCTAGGAGAGACGGGGGTCCTTAAGAGGGGCCTTGGGGTCCTCTAGAAGGGTTTGGGGGCTTATAGAAGTGTCCTGGCGGGCTCTCGAAGGGTCTGGGTTCTTTGAGAAGGGTCTTTGGGTGGCTCTAGAAGGGTCTGGGGTATTTTGGAAGGGTCCTGGGTGCCTCAAGAAGGGTGTGGGGGATTTTATAGGGTCCTGGGGGGCTCTAGAAGGGTCTGGGTGCTTTTAGAAGGGTCCTGGGGAGCTCTAGAAGGGTCTGGGGGCTTTTAGAAGGGTCCCGGGAGGCTCTAGAAGGGTCTGGGGGCTTTTAGAAGGGTCCTGGGGAGCTCTAGAAGGGTCTGGGGTCTTTTAGAAGGGTCCTGGGTAGCTCTAGAAGGGTCTGGGGGCTTTCAGAAGGGTCCTGGGGGGCTGTAGAAGGGTCTGGAGTCTTTTAGAAGGGTCCTGGGGGGCTCTAGAAGGGTCTGGGGGCATTGAGAAGGGTCCTGGGGGCCTCTAGAAGGGTCTGGAAGCTTTTAGAAGGGCCCTGGGGGGCTCTAGAAGGGTCTGGGGGCATTTAGAAGGGTCCTGGGCGCATCTAGAAGGGTCAGGAGTCTTTTAGAAGGGTCCTGGGAGGATCCAGATGGGTCTGGGTGCTTTTAGAAGTATCCGGAGAGGGTCTAGATGGGTCTGGGTGCATTTAGAAGGGCCCTGGGCGGCTCTCGAAAGGTCTGCGGGCATTTAGAAGGGTCCTGCGGGTTTGTAGAAGGGTCTGGGGGTTTTTAGAAGGGTCCTTGTGGCTCTAGAAGGGTCTGGGGACCATTAGAGGGGCCCTAGGGGCCTCTAGAAGGGTCTGGGGGCTTTTAGAATGGTCCTTGGGGGCTCTAGAAGGGTCTGGGGACCACTAGAGGGGCCCTGGAGGCCTCTAGAAGAGTCTGGGGTATTTTAGAAGGGTCCTGGGGAGCTCTAGAAGGGTCTGGGGGCTTTTAGAAAGGTCCTGGGAAACTCTAGAAGGGTCTGGGGGCATTTAGATGGGTCCTGAGGGTCTCTAGAAGGGTCTGGGAGCTTTTAGAAGGGTCCTGGGGGGCTCTAGAATGGTCTGAGGGATTTTATAAGGGTCCTGGGAGGCTTTAGAAGGGTCTCGGTGCTTTTAGAATGATCCAGGGTGGGTCTAGAAGGGTCTGGGGACTTTTAGAAGCGTCCTGGGGGGGTCTAGAAGGGTCTGGGGGCTATTAGAAGGATCCAGGGATCGTCTACAAGGGTCTGGGGTCTTTTAGAAGGGTCCTGCGGGTCTCTAGAAGAGTCTGGGGGCATTTAGAAGGGTTCTTGGGGTCTCTAGAAGGGTCTGGGGACCATTAGAGGGGCCCTAGGGGCCTCTAGAAGGGTCTGGGGGATTTTAGAAGGGTTCTGGGGAGCTCTTGAAGGGTCTGGGGGCTTTTAGAATGGTCCTTGGGGGCTCTAGAAGGGTCCGGGGACCACTAGAGGGGCCCTGGGGACCTCTAGAAGGGTCTGGGGTATTTTAGACGGGTCCTGGGGAGCTCTAGAAGGGTCTGGGGGCTTTTAGAAGGGTCCTGGGAGAATCTAGAAGGGTCTGGGTGCATTTAGAAGGGTCCTGCGGGTCTCTAGAATGGTCTGGGGGCTTTTAGAAGGGTCCTGGGGGTTTCTAGAAGGGTCTGGCGGCTTTTAGAAGGGTCCTGGTGGGCTCTAGAAGGGTGTGACTGCTTTTAGAATGGTCCTGGGTGCATCTAGAAGTCTCTGGGTGCTTTTAGAAGGGTCCTGTGGGCCTCTAGAATTGTCTGCGGCCTTTTAGAAGGGTCCGGGGAGGCTCTAGAAGGGTCTGGGTGCTTTTAGAAGGATCCGGGGAGGGTCTAGAAGGGTCTGGGTCTTTTAGAAGGGTCCTGGGGAGCTCTAGAAGGGTCTGGGTCTTTCAGAAGGGTCCTGGGGGTCGCTAGAAGTGTTTGGGTGTATTTGGAAGGGTCCTGGGGAGCTCTAGAAGGGTCTGGAGGCTTTCAGAAGGGTCCTGGAGGCATGTAGAAGGGTCTGGAGGCTTTTAGAATGGTCCTGATGGGCTCTAGATTGGTCTGGGGGCATTTAGAAGGGTCCTGGGGTGCTCTAGAAGGGTCTGGGTGCTTTTAGAAGGATACGTGGAATCTCTAGAAGGGTCTGGTTGCTTTTAGAAGGGTCCTGGGGGGCTCTAGAAGGGTCTGGAGGCTTTTAGAAGGGTCCTGGGTGGCTCTAGAAGGGTGTGGGGGCTTTTAGAAGGATCCAGGGAGGGTCTAGAACGGTCTGGGTGGTTTTAGAAGGGTCCTGGGCGGTTCTAGAAGGGTCTGGGGGATTTTAGAAGGGTCCTGGGGGGCTCTAGAAGGGTCTGAGGGATTTTAGAATGGTACTGGGATGCTCTAGAAGGGTCTGGGTGCTTTTATAGGGGCCCTGGGCTTCTCTAGAAGGGTCTGGGGGCTTTTAGAGGAGTTATGGGGGCTCTAGAATGGTCTGGGGACTTTTAGAAGGGTCCTGGGCGGATCTAGAAGGGTCTGGGGGCTTTCAGAAGGGTCCTGCGTGCCTCTAGAAAAGTCTGGAGGCTTTTAGAATGTCCTGGGGGGCTCTAGAAGGGTCTGGGGGCATTTAGAAGGGTCCTGGGGGTCTCTAGAAGGGTCTGGGGGATTTTAGAAGGATCCTGGGGGCCTCTAGAAAGGTCTGGGGGCATTTAGAAGGGTCCTGGGGTGCTCTAGAAGGGTCTGGGGGCTTTCAGAAGAGTCCTGAGGGGCTCTAGAAGGGTCTGGGGGGCTATTAGAAGGGTTCTTGGTGCCCTAGAAGGTTCTGGGGTCTTTTAGAAGGGTCCTGGGAGGATCCAGATGGGTCTGGGTACTTTTAGAAGGATCCGGGGAGGTTCTAGAAGGGTCTGGGGGCGTTTAGAAGGGTCCTGGGAGGCTCTACAAATATCTGGAGGGTTTTAGAATGGTCCTGGGGGCATCTAGAAGCGTCTATGGGCTTTTAGAATGATCCGGGGAGGCTCTAGAAGGGTCTGGCGGCTTTTAGAAGGGTCCTGGGGTCCTCTAGAAGGGTCTGGGGGCATTTAGAATGATACGGGGAGGATCTAGAAGGGTCTGGGGGCTTTTAGAAGGGTCCTGGGGGCTCTAGAAGGGTCTGGAGTCTTTGAGAATGGTCCTGGGGTGCTCTAGAAGGGTCTGGGGGCTTTTAGAAAGATCCTGGGAGGGTCTAGAAGGGTCTGGGAGGTTTTAGAAGGGTCCTGGGGTTCTCTAGAAGGGTCTGGGTGCTTTTACACGGGCCCTGGGCTCTCTAGAAGTGTCTGGGGGCATTTAGAAGAGTCCTGAGGGGCTCTAGAATCGTCTGGGGTCTTTTAGAAGGGTCCTGGGGTGTTCTAGAAGGGTCTGGGGGATTTTAGAAGGGTCATGCGGTCCTCTAGAATAGTCTGGATGCTTTTAGAAGGGTCTTGGGGGGCTCTACAAGGGTCTGGGGGCATTTAGAAGGGTCCTGGGGGGCTCTAGAAGGGTCTGGGGTCTTTTAGAAGGGTCCTGGGGGCCTCTAGAAGGGTCTGGGTGCTTTTAGAATGGTCCTAGGTGGCTATAGAAGGGTCTGGGGGCTTTTAGAAGGGTCCTTGGGGGCTCTAGAAGGGTCTGGGGACCATTAGAGGGGCACTGGGAGCCTCTAGAATGGTCTGGGTGATTTTAGAAGGGTCCTCGGGAGGTCTAGAATTGTCTGGGTGCTTTTAGAAAGGTCCTGGGAGGCTCTAGAAGGGTCTGGGGGCTTTTAGAAGAGTCCTGCGTGTCTCTAGAAGGGTCTGGGGGCTTTTAGAAGGGTCCTTGGGGGCTCTAGAAGGGTGTGGGGACCACTAGAGGAGCCCTGGGGGCCTCTAGAGGGGTCTGGGGTATTTTAGAAGGGTCCTGGGCAGCTCTAGAAGGGTCTGGGGGCTTTTAGAAGGGTCCTGGGAGACTCTAGAAGGGTCTGGGGGCATTTAGAAGGGTCCTGCGGGTCTCTAGAAGGGTCTGGGGGCTTTTAGAAGGGTCCTGGGGGGCTCTAGAAGGGTCTGGGGGCTTTTAGAAGGGTCCTGGGGTGCTCTAGAAGGGTGTGAGTGCTTTTAGAATGGTCCTGGGGGCATCTAGAAGGCTCTGGGGACTTTTAGAAGTGTCCTGTGGGCCTCTAGAAGTGTCTGAGGGATTTTAGAAGGGTCCTGGGAGGCTCTGGAATGGTCTGGGTGCTTTTAGAAGGATTCGGGGAGGGTCTAGAAGAGTCTGGGGGCATTTAGAAGGGTCCTGTGGGGCTCTAGAAGGATCTGGGTGCTTTTAGAAGGGTCCTGGGGGGCTCTAGAAGGGTCTGGGTGCTTTTAGAAGGGTCCTGGGGAGCTCTAGAAGGGTCTGGGGTCTTTTAGAAGGGTCCTGGGTGGCGCTAAAAGTGTCTGGGTGCATTTAGAAGGGTCCTGGGGAGCTCTAGAAGGGTCTGGGTTCTTTCAGAAGTGTCCTGGGGGCCTCTAGAAGGGTCTGGAGGCTTTTAGAAGAGTTCTGGGGGGCTCTAGAAGGGTCTGGGGGCATTCAGAAGGGTCCTGGGGTCCTCTAGAAGGGTCTGGATGCTTTTAGAAGAGTCCTGGGGGGCTCTAGATGGGTCTGGGGACATTTAGAATGGTCCTGGGGTGGTTTTGAAGGGTCTGGGGAGTTTAGATAGGTCCTGGGGAGCTCTAGAAGGGTCTGGGTGCTTTTAGAAGGGTCCTGGGAGACTCTAGAAGGGTCTGAGTGCTTTTAGAAGGGTCCTTCGGGTCTCTAGAAGGGTCTGGGTTCTTTTAGAATGGTCCTGGGGGGCTCTAGAAGGGTGTGAGGTCTTTTAGAAGGGTCCTGGGGGCATCTCGATGACTCTGATGGCTTTTAGAAGGGTCCTGGGGGCCTCTAGAAGTGTCTGAGGGATTTTAAAAGGGTCCTGGGAGGCTCTAGAAGGGTCTGGTTCCTTTTAGAAGGATTCGGGGAGGGTCTAGAAGGGTCTGGGGGCTTTTAGAAGGGTCCTGAGGGCGCTAGAAGTGTCTGGGTGCTTTTAGAAGGGTCCTGGGTGTCTCTAGAAGGGTCTGGGGGCTTTTAGAAGGGTCCTGGGGGCCTCTAGAAGGGTCTGGAGGCTTTATAGAAGGGTCCTAGGGGGCTCTAGAAGGGTCTGGGGGCATTCAGAAGGGTCCTTCGGGCCTCTAGAAGGGTCTGGAGTCTATTAGAAGAGTCCTGGGGGGCTCTAGAAGGGTCTGGGGGCTCTCAGAAGTGTCCTGGGGGGCTCTAGAAGGGTCTGGGGGCTTTTAGAAGGGTCCTGGGTCATCTAGAATGGTCTGGGGGCTTTTAGAAAGGTCCTGGGAGGATCCAGATGGGTCTGGGTGGTTTTAGAAGGATCCGGGGATGGTCTAGAAGGGTCTGGGTGCTTTTAGAAGGGTCCTGGGGGGCTCTACAAATGTCTGGAGGATTTTAGAAGGATCCGGGGAGGCTCTAGAAGTGTCTGGCGGCTTTTAGAAGGGTCCTTGGGAGCTCTAGAAGGGTCTGGGTGCTTTCAGAAGGGTCCTGGGTGCCTCTAGAAGGGTCTGGGTGCTTTCAGAAAGGTCCTGGGTGGCTCTAGAAGGGTCTGGGGGCTTTTAGAAGGGTCCTGTGGGGCTGTAGAAGGGTCTGGGGGCTTTTAGATGGGTCCTGGGGGGCTCTAGAAGGGTCCGGGGGCTTTTAGAATGGTCCGTGGAGGCTCTAGAAGGGTCTGGGTGCTTTTAGAAGGGTCCTGGGGGGCTCTAGAAGGGTCTGGGGGCTATTAGAAGGATCCGGGGAGGGTCTAGAAGGGTCTGGGGGCATTTAGAAGGGTCCTTGGTGGCTCTAGAAGGGTCTGGGGACCATTAGAGGAGCCCTGGGGTCCTCTAGAAGGGTCTGGGGGATTTTAGAAGGGTCCTGAGGAGCTCTAGAAGGGTCTGGGGGCTTTTGCAAGGGTCCTATGGGAATCTAGAAGGGTCTGGGGGCTTTTAGAAGGGTCCTGAGGGCGCTAGAAGTGTCTGGGTGCTTTTAGAAGGGTCCTGGGTGCCTCTAGAAGGGTCTGGGGGCTTTTAGAAGGGTCCTTGGGAGCTCTAGAAGGGTCTTGGGTCTTTTAGAAGGGTCCTGGGAGACTCTAGAAGGGTCTGGGGGCATTTAGAAGGGTCCTGCGGGTCTCTAGAAGCGTCTGGGGGCTTTTAGAAGGGTCCTGGGGGGTTCTAGAAGGGTCTGGCGGCTTTTAGAAGGGTACTGGGGGACTCTACAAATGTCTGGAGGGTTTTAGAATGGTCCTGGGGGCATCTAGAAGCGTCTATGGGCTTTTAGAATGATCCGGGGAGGCTCTAGAAGGGTCTGGCGGCTTTTAGAAGGGTCCTGGGGTCCTCTAGAAGGGTCTGGGGGCATTTAGAATGATACGGGGAGGATCTAGAAGGGTCTGGGGGCTTTTAGAAGGGTCCTGGGGGCTCTAGAAGGGTCTGGAGTCTTTGAGAATGGTCCTGGGGGGCTCTAGAAGGGTCTGGGGGCTTTTAGAAAGATCCGGGGAGGGTCTAGAAGGGTCTGGGAGGTTTTAGAAGGGTCCTGGGGTTCTCTAGAAAGGTCTGGGTGCTTTTAGACGGGCCCTGGTCTCTCTAGAAGTGTCTGTGGGCATTTAGAAGAGTCCTGGGGGGCTCTAGAATCGTCTGGGCTCTTTTAGAAGGGTCCTGGGGTGTTCTAGAAGGGTCTGGGGGATTTTAGAAGGGTCCTGGGAGACTCTAGAAGGGTCTGGGGGCATTTAGAACGGTCCTGCGGGTCTCTAGAAGGGTCTGGGGGCTTTTAGAAGGGTCCTGGGGGGCTCTAGAAGGGTCTGGGGGCTTTTAGAAGGGTCCTGGGGGCATCTAGAAGGCTCTGGGGGCTTTTAGAAGGGTCCTGGGGAGCTCTAGAAGGGTCTGAGGGATTTTAGAAGGGTCCTGGGAGGCTCTGGAATGGTCTGGGTGCTTTTAGAAGGATTCGGGGAGGGTCTAGAAGAGTCTGGGGGTATTTAGAAGGGTCCTGTGGGGCTCTAGAAGGGTCTGGGGTCTTTTAGAAGGGTCCTGGGTGGCGCTAAAAGTGTCTGGGTGCATTTAGAAGGGTCCTGGGGAGCTCTAGAAGGGTCTGGGGGCTTTCAGAAGGGTCCTGGGGGCCTCTAGAAGGGTCTGGAGGCTTTTAGAAGAGTTCTGGGGGGCTCTAGAAGGGTCTGGGGACATTTAGAATGGACCTGGGGGCCTCTAGAAGGGTCTGAGGGATTTTAGAAGGGTCCTGGGAGACTCTAGAAGGGTCTGAGTGCTTTTAGAGGGGTCCTTCGGGTCTCTAGAAGGGTCTGGGTTCTTTTAGAATGGTCCTGGGGGGCTCTAGAAGGGTGTGAGGTCTTTTAGAAGTGTCCTGGGGGCATCTCGAAGACTCTGAGGGATTTTAAAAGGGTCCTGGGAGGCTCTAGAAGGGTCTGGTTGCTTTTAGAAGGATTCGGGGAGGGTCTAGAAGGGTCTGGGGGCTTTTAGAAGGGTCCTGGGGGGCTCTAGAAGGGTCTGGGTGCTTTTAGAAGGGTCCTGGGGGCCTCTAGAAGGGTCTGGGGGCTTTTGGAAGGGTCCTGGGGAGCTCTAGAAGGGTCTTGGGGCTTTTAGAAGGGTCCTGAGGGCGCTAGAAGTGTCTGGGTGCTTGTAGAAGGGTCCTGGGTGTCTCTAGAAGGGTCTGGGGGCTTTTAGAAGGGTCCTGGGTGCCTCTAGAAGGGTCTGGAGGCTTTATAGAAGAGTTCTGGGGAGCTGTAGAAGGGTCTGGGGGCATTCAGAAGGGTCCCTCGGGCCTCTAGAAGGGTCTGGAGTCTATTAGAAGAGTCCTGGGGGGCTCTAGATGGGTCTGCGGTCATTTAGAAGGGTCCTGGGGGGCTCTAGAAGGGTCTGGGGGCTCTCAGAAGGGTCCTGGGGGGCTCTAGAAGGGTCTGGGGGCTTTTAGAAGGGTCCTGGGTCATCTAGAATGGTCTGGGGGCTTTTAGAAAGGTCCTGGGAGGATCCAGATGGGTCTGGGTGGTTTTAGAAGGATCCGGGGATGGTCTAGAAGGGTCTGGGGGCTTTTAGAAGGGTCCTGTAGGGTCTCTAGAAGGGTCTGGGTGCTTTTAGAAGGGTCCTGGGGGCCTCTAGAAGGGTCTGGGGGCTTTTGGAAGGGTCCTGGGATGCTCTAGAAGGGTCTTGGGGCTTTTAGAAGGGTCCTGAGGGCGCTAGAAGTGTCTGGGTGCTTGTAGAAGGGTCCTGGGTGTCTCTAGAAGGGTCTGGGGGCTTTTAGAAGGGTCCTGGGTGCCTCTAGAAGGGTCTGGAGGCTTTATAGAAGGGTCCTAGGGGGCTGTAGAAGGGTCTGGGGGCATTCAGAAGGGTCCTTCGGGCATCTAGAAGGGTCTGGAGTCTATTAGAAGAGTCCTGGGGGGCTCTAGATGGGTCTGCGGTCATTTAGAAGGGTCCTGGGGGGCTCTAGAAGGGTCTGGGGGCTTTCAGAAGGGTCCTGGGGGGCTCTAGAAGGGTCTGGGGGCTTTTAGAAGGGTCCTGGGTCATCTAGAATGGTCTGGGGGCTTTTAGAAAGGTCCTGGGAGGATCCAGATGGGTCTGGGTGGTTTTAGAAGGATCCGGGGATGGTCTAGAAGGGTCTGGGTGCTTTCAGAAAGGTCCTGGGTGGCTCTAGAAGGGTCTGGGGGCTTTTAGAAGGGTCCTGTGGGGCTGTAGAAAGGTCTGGGGGCTTTTAGATGGGTCCTGGGGGGCTCTAGAAGGGTCTGGGGGCTATTAGAAGGATCCGGGGAGGGTCTAGAAGGCTCTGGGGGCATTTAGAAGGGAACTTGGTGGCTCTAGAAGGGTCTGGGTACCATTAGAGGAGCCCTGGGGTCCTCTAGAAGGGTCTGGGGGATTTTAGAAGGGTCCTGAGGAGCTCTAGAAAGGTCTGGGGGCTTTTACAAGGGTCCTGGGGGAATCTAGAAGGGTCTGGGGGCTTTTAGAAGGGTCCTGCGTGTCTCTAGAAGGGTCTGGGGGCTTTTAGAAGGGTCCTGGGTCATCTAGAATGGTCTGGGGGCTTTTAGAAAGGTCCTGGGAGGATCCAGATGGGTCTGGGTGGTTTTAGAAGGATCCGGGGATGGTCTAGAAGGGTCTGGGTGCTTTCAGAAAGGTCCTGGGTGGCTCTAGAAGGGTCTGGGGGCTTTTAGAAGGGTCCTGTGGGGCTGTAGAAAGGTCTGGGGGCTTTTAGATGGGTCCTGGGGGGCTCTAGAAGGGTCTGGGGGCTATTAGAAGGATCCGGGGAGGGTCTAGAAGGCTCTGGGGGCATTTAGAAGGGAACTTGGTGGCTCTAGAAGGGTCTGGGTACCATTAGAGGAGCCCTGGGGTCCTCTAGAAGGGTCTGGGGGATTTTAGAAGGGTCCTGAGGAGCTCTAGAAAGGTCTGGGGGCTTTTACAAGGGTCCTGGGGGAATCTAGAAGGGTCTGGGGGCTTTTAGAAGGGTCCTGCGTGTCTCTAGAAGGGTCTGGGGGCTTTTAGAAGGGCCCTGGAGGACTCTAGAAGGCTCTGGGGTCTTTGAGAAGGGTCCTAGGGGGCTCTAGAAGGGTCTGGGTGTTTTTAGAAGGGTCCTGGGGTGCTCTAGAAGGGTCTGGGAGCTTTTAGAAGGGTCCTGGGAGACGCTAGAAGGGTCTGGGCGCTTTTAGAATGGTCCTGGGAGGCTCTAGAAGGGTCTGGGGGCTTTTTGAAAAGTCCAGGGGGCCTCTAGAAAGCTCTGGGGGCTTTTAGAAGGGTCCTGCGGGCCTCTAGAAGGATCTAGGTGCTTTTAGAAGGGTCCTGGGTGGCTCTGGAAGGGTCTGGTGGCTTTTAGAATGGTCCTGTGGGGCAGTAGAAGGGTCTGGGGTCTTTAGATGGGTCCTGGGGGGCTCTGGAATGGTCCGGGGGCTTTCAGAAGGGTCCGTGGAGGCTCTAGAAGGGTCTGGGGGCTTTTAGAAGGGTCCTGGGGGGCTCTAGAAGGGTCTGGGGGCTATTAGAAGGATCCTGGGAGGGTCTAGAAGGGTCTGGGAGCATTTAGAAGGGTCCTTGGGGGCTATAGAAGGGTCTGGGGACCATTAGAGGGGCACTGGGGTCCTCTAGAAGGGTCTCGGGGAGTTTAGAAGGGTCCTGGGGGGCTCTAGAAGGGTCTGGGGTCTTTTAGAAGGGTCCTGGGGGGCTCTAAAGGGTGTGAGGGCTTTTAGAAGGGTTCTGGGGGCATCTAGATGGCTCTGGGGGCTTTTAGAAGGGTCCTGGTGGCCTCTAGATGGGTCTGAGGATTTTTAGAAGGGTCCTGGGAGGCTCTAGAAGTGTCTGGGTGATTTTAGAAGGGCCCTGGGTGGCTCTAGAATGGTCTGGTTGCTTTTAGAAGGGTCCTGGTGGGCTCTAGAAGGGTCTGGGTGCTTTTAGAAATGTCCTGGGTGGCTCTAGAATGGTCTGGTGGCATTTAGAATGGTCCCGGGGGGCTCTAGAAGGGTCTGGGGGCTTTTAGAAGGGTCCTGGGGGCCTCTAGAAGGGTCTGGGGGCTTTTAGAAGGGTTCTGGGTGGCTCTAGAATGGTCTGGGGGCTTTTAGAAGCCTCCTGGGGGGCTCTAGAAGGGTGTGGTTGCTTTTAGAAGGGTCCTGGGGGCATCTACAAGGCTCTGGGGGCTTTCAGAAGGGTCCTGGGGGCTTCTAGAAGGGTCTGAAGGATTTTAGAAGGGTCCTGAGAGGCTGTAGAAGGGTCTGGGTGCTTTTAGAATGATCCTGGGAGGGTGTAGAAGGGTCTGGGTTCTTTTAGAAGGGTCCTGGGGTGCTCTAGAAGGGTCTGGGTGCTTTCAGAAGGGTCCTGTGTGGCTGTAGAAGGGTCTGGGGGCATTTAGATGGGTCCTGGGGGCTCTAGAAGGGTCCGGGGGCTTTTAGAAGGGTCCGTAGAGGCTCTAGAAGGGTTCGGAGGTCTTGTAGAAGGGTCCTTGGGGGCTCTAGAAGGGTCTGGGGAACATTAGAGGGGCACTGGGGTCCTCTAGAAGTGTCTGGGGACTTTTAGAAGGGTCCTGGGGAGCTCTAGAATTGTCTGGGGGCTTTTAGAATGGTCCTGGGAGGCTCTAGAAGGGTCTGGGGGCTTTTAGAAGGGTCCTGCGTGTCTCTAGAAGGGTCTGAGTGCTTTTAGAAGGATTCGGGGAGGGTCTAGAAGGGTCTGGTGGCTTTTAGAAGGGTCCTGTGGGGCTCTCGAAGGGTCTGGGTGCTTTTAGAAGGGTCCTGGGGGGCTCTAGAAGGGTCTGGGGTCTTTTAGAAGGGTCCTGGGGAGCTCTAGATGGGTCTGGGGGCTTTTAGAAGGGTCCTGGGGGGCGCTAGAAATGTCTGGGTGCATTTAGAAGGGTCCTGGGGGGGTTCTAGAAGGGTCTGGGGTCTTTTAGAAGGGTCCTGGGGAGCTCTAGATGGGTCTGGGGGCTTTTAGAAGGGTCCTGGGGGGCGCTAGAAATATCTGGGTGCATTTAGAAGGGTCCTGGGGAGCTCTAGAAGGGTCTGGAGGCTTTTAGGAGGGTCCTGGGGGGTCTAGAAGGGTCTGGGGGCATTCAGAAGGGTCCTGGGGGCCTCTAGAAGGGTCTGGAGGGTTTTAGAAGAGTCCTGGTGGGCTCTAGATGGGTCTGGGTGCTTTTAGAATGATCCGGGGATGGTCTAGAAGGGTCTGGGTGCTTTCAGAAGGGTCCTGGGTGCATCTAGAAGGGTCTGGGTGCTTTTAGAAGGGACCTGGGTGGCTCTAGAAGGGTCTGGGGGCTTTTAGAAGGGTTCTGTGGGGATGTAGAAGGGTCTGGGTGCTTTTAGATTGGTCCTGGGGGGCTCTAGAAGGGTCTGGGTACCATTAGAGGGGCCCTGGGGGCCTCTAGAAGGGTCTGGGGGATTTTAGAAGGGTCCTGGGGAGCTCTAGAAGTGTCTGGAGGCTTTTAGAAGGGTCCTGGGGGGCTCTAGAAAGGTGTTAGGGCTTTTAGAAGCGTCCTGGGGGCATCTAGAAGGCTCTGGGAGCTATTAGAAGGGTCCTGGGGGGCTCTAGAAGGGTCTGGGGGCTTTTAGAATGGTCTTGGGGGGCTCTAGAAGGGTCTGGGTCTTTTAGAAGGGTCCTGGTGGGCTCTAGAAGGATCTGGGGACAGTTAGGAGGGTCCTGAGGGGATGTTGAATGGTCTGAGTGCTTTTAGATGGTTCCTGTAGGGCTAAAAAAGGTTCCTAACCCTATCCCTAACCCTAACTCTAACACAAACCCAAACCCTAACCCTAACCCTAACCCTAACTCTAACCCTAACTCTAACCCTAACTCTAACCCTAACCCTAACCCTAACCCTAACCCTAACCCTAACCCTAACCCTAACCACAACCCTAACTCTAACCCTAACCCTAACCCTAACCCTAACCCTAACCCTAACCCTAACCCTAACCCTAATCCTAACTCTAACCCTAACCCTAACCCTAACCCTAACCCTAACCCTAACCCTAACTCTAACTATAACCCTAACCCTAACCCTAACCCTAACCCTAACTCTTACCCTAACCCTAACCCTAACCCTAACCCTAACTCTAACCCTAACCCTAACCCTAACCCTAACCCTAACCCTAACCCTAACCCTAACCCTAACCCTAACCCTAACCCTAACCCTAACCCTAACCCTAACCCTGCCTCTAACCCCTAGAAGTATCTGGGGGCTTTTAGAAGAGTCCTTGAAGGATCTAGGAGGGTCTAGGGTCTCTAAAAAGGTTCCTAAGGGGCTCCGGAAGGGTTTGGGGTCTTTTAGAAGGGTCCTCGGTGGCTCTAGAAGGGTCTAGGGTATTGTAGAAGGGTCCTAAGGGGGTTTAGTAGGGCCTGGGGGGCTTTATAAGATTTTGGGGGCCTTTATAAGGTTTTGAGGGGCTCTAGAAAGTCCGGGGGCTTTGAGAAGCACACTGGGGGCTCTAGACGTGTCTGGGTGCTTTTAGAAGGTTCCTGGGGGGCTCTAGAAGGGTCTGGGTGCTTCTAGAGCAAAAATTTTAATTTTGCACATTTGGGGAATTCGCAGGGCTCAGCACACCCGGAGTGCAAAGGATGAGCCTGGCCTGGGAAAAGCACCTGCTTGATCAGGGTGTCTCCCCTGCCAGCTAAGTACAAAGGACCCAGACCATTCTAGAGCCCCCAAGGACCCTTCTAAAAGCCCCCAGACCCTTCTGGAGACGTTCAGGTTCCTTTGAAAAGGCCCCAGACCCTTCTAGAGCCTCCCAAGACCCTTCTAAAAGCCCCCAGACCCTTCTAGACCCTCCCCGGATCCTTCTAAAAGCCCGAGACCCTTCTAGAGGATCCCAGGACCCTTCTAAAAGCCCCCAGACCCTTCTAGAGCCCCCCAGGACCCTTCTAAAAGCCCCCAGACCCTTCTAGAGGACCCAGGGCCCCTCTTAAGCCACTCCGTCCCTTCTAGAGCCCCCCAGGACCCTTCTAAAAGACCCCAGACCATTCTAGAGCACCCCAGGACACTTCTAAAAGCCCCCAGACCCTTCTAGAGCCCCCCAGGACCCTTCTCAAAACTTCCAGACCCTTCTAGAGCCCCCCAGGACCCTTCTAAAAGCCCCCAGACCCTTCTAGAGGCCCCAGGGCCCCTATTAAGCAGCCCCGTCCCTTCTAGAGCATCCCAGGACCCTTCTAAAAGCCCCCAGACCCTTCTAGAGCACCCCAGGACCCTTCTGAAAGCCCCCAGACCCTTCTAGAGCCCCCCCGGACCCTTCTAAAAGCCCCTAGAACCTTCTAGAGGCCCCCAGGACCCTTCTGAAAGCCCCCAGAACCTTCTAGACCGCCACAGGACCCTTCTAAAAGCACCCAGACCATTCTTGAGCCCCCCAGGACCGTTCTAAAAGCACCCAGACCCTTCTAGAGACCCCCAGGACCATTCTGAAAGCCCCCAGAACCTCCTAGAGCCACCCAGGACCCTTCTAAAAGACCCCAGACCATTCTAGCCCCCCCCAGGACCCTTCTACAAGCCCCCAGGACCCTTCTAATAGCCCCCAGACTTGTCTAGAGGCCACCAGGACCCTTCTAAAAGTCCCCAGACCCTTCTAGAGCCCCCCCGGACCCTTATAAAAGCACCCAGACCCTTCCAGAGCCTCCCAGGACCCTTCTGAACGCCCCCAGACCCTTCTAGAGGCACCCAGGACCCTTCTAAAAGCCTCTAGACCCTTCTAGAGCCCCCCAGGACCCTTCTAAAAGCACCCAGACCCTTCTAGAGCCTCCCAGGACCATTCTTAAGCCCCCCCGTCCCTTCTAGAGCACACCAGGACCCGTCTAAAAGCCTCTAGACCCTTCTAGAGCACTCCAGGACCTTTCCAAAAGCACCCAGACTAATCTAGACCCTCCCCAGACCCTTCTAGAGCTCCCCCGGACCCTTCTAAGAGCAACTAGACCCTTCTAGAGGCCCCCACGACCCTTCTGAAAGCCCCCAGATCCTTCTAGAGCCCCACAGGACCCTTCTAAAAGCACCCAGACCCTTCTACAGACCCCCAGGACAGTATAAAAGACCCCAGACCCTTCTAGAGCCCCCCAGGACCCTTCTAAAAGCCCCCAGACCCTTCTAGAGCACCCCAGGACCCTTCTGAAAGCCCCCAGACCCTTCTAGAGCCCCCCCGGACCCTTCTAAAAGCCCCTAGAACCTTCTAGAGGCCCCCAGGACCCTTCTGAAAGCCCCCAGAACCTTCTAGACCGCCACAGGACCCTTCTAAAAGCACCCAGACCATTCTTGAGCCCCCCAGGACCGTTCTAAAAGCACCCAGACCCTTCTAGAGACCCCCAGGACCATTCTGAAAGCCCCCAGAACCTCCTAGAGCCACCCAGGACCCTTCTAAAAGACCCCAGACCATTCTAGCCCCCCCCAGGACCCTTCTACAAGCCCCCAGGACCCTTCTAATAGCCCCCAGACTTGTCTAGAGGCCACCAGGACCCTTCTAAAAGTCCCCAGACCCTTCTAGAGCCCCCCCGGACCCTTGTAAAAGCCACCAGACACTTCTAGAGGCCCCCAGGACCCTTATAAAAGCACCCAGACCCTTCCAGAGCCTCCCAGGACCCTTCTGAACGCCCCCAGACCCTTCTAGAGGCACCCAGGACCCTTCTAAAAGCCTCTAGACCCTTCTAGAGCCCCCCAGGACCCTTCTAAAAGCACCCAGACCCTTCTAGAGCCTCCCAGGACCATTCTAAATGCCCCCAGACCCTTCAAAACCCCCCAGGACACTTCTAAAAGACCCCAGACCATTCTAGAGCACCCTAGGATCCTTCAAAAAGCATAAAGACCCTTCTAGACCGTCCCCGGATCATTCTAAAAGCCCCCAGACCATTCTAGAGCACCCCAGGACACATCTAAAAGCCCCCAGACCCTTCTAGAGGCCCCCAGGACCATTCTAAAAGACCCCAGACCCTTCTAGAGGCCCCCAGGACCCTTCTAAAAGTCCCGAGACCCTTCTAGAGGCAACCAGGACCCTTCTAAAAGCCCCCAGACCCTTCTAGACCCTCCCCGGATCCTTCTAAAAGCCCCCATACCCTTCTAGATCCTCCCAGGACCCTTCTAAAAGCCCCCAGACCCTTCTAGAGCCCCCCAGGACCCTTCTAAAAGCCCCCAGACCCTTCTAGAGCCCCCCAGGACCCTTCTAAAAGGCCGCAGAAACTTCTAGACCCTCTCCGGATAATTCTAAAAGCCCCCAGACATTTCTAGAGATCCCCAGGACCATTCTAAAAGGCCCCAGACCCTTCTATAGCACCCCAGGACCCTTCTAAAAGACCCCAGACCCTTCTAGAGCCCCCCAGGACCCCTCTAAAAGCCCCCAGACCAATCTAGAGGTCCCCAGGGCCCTCTTAAGGCACCCCGTCCATTCTAGAGCACCCCAGGACCCTTCTAAAAGCCCCCAGACCCTTCTAGAGGCCCCCAGGACCCTTCTGAAAGCCCCCAAAACCTTCTAGAGCCCCACAGGACCCTTCTAAAAGCACCCAGACCCTTCTAGAGCCCCCCAGGACCATTCTAAAAGCCCCCAGACCATTCTAGACCCTCCCCGGATCCTTCTAAAAGCCCCCAGACCCTTCTAGAGCATCCCAGGACCTTTCTAAAAGAACCCAGACCATTCTAGAGCACCCAGGGACCCTTCTAAAAGTCCCCAGACTAATCTAGACCCTCCCCGGATTCTTCTAAAAGCCCCCAGACCCTTCTAGAGCATCCCAGGACCCTTCTAAAAGCCCCCAGACCCTTCTAGAGGACCCCAGGACCATTCTAAAAGCACCCAGACACTTTTAGAGCCCCCCAGGACCCTTCTGAAAGCCCCCAGACCCTTCTACAGACCCCCAGGACCCTATAAAAGCCCCCAGACTCTTCTAGAGCACCCCAGGACCCTTCTAAAAGCACCCAGACCCTTCCAGAGCCATCCCCGGACCCATTTAAAATCCTCCAGACCCTTATACAGCCCCCCAGGACCCTTCTAAAAGACACCAGACACTTTTAGAGGCCCCAGGGCCCCTCTTAAGCCCCCCCGTACCTTCTAGAGCACACTAGGACCCTTCTAAAAGCCCCCAGACCCTTCTAGAGCACCCCAGGACCCTTCTAAAA